>JAODGC010000007.1:1877504-1888544 GCA_027574925.1 Ecitoglossa quadriceps | reverse complement strand
ACCAATGCAATACATATTACACCGGCTACTCGTACAAAAAATTCATAGACAGAACGAAGAGGAAGACATCTTAACTTCACACTATAGCGGTAAAGAGTCTTTTAAGTTGGTAGAAATCTACAAAAGAATAGAAACCTTTGAAACGATGGGTATCTGCAAAAGTAAGAAAATCTCCAGCAAATTTTATCTGACTATAAAAATGTGTTTATATTGGATTAACGTAGAGGCCATACCTTCCTGAGCGTTCCACGAACACTATACCTCTCACTTTGGCACATGGACTACACATGTACCAAAAAATTTAGTGGAACATAAGCATTGCCTATACAAACATTCCACAATTATTTGCTTTCCGTCAAATCTAATAAAAGGAACCTAATTTCAATTTCTGTCTAGATGAAAAAATAACTATAACTCCGAACTCAACCTACTTATCCCATTTCTTCATATAGCTCTATTTATGCATGCATTTCACATGGTCTCTTTAAAAATTTAAAAGGATTATGAATTAACCGCCACTAATCCCCCCAGTCCCACCCAGTGTGTAGATACACAAAAACTTCATTTTTAATGTCTGCCATTCTAAATCATACATTATAAAATCGAAGCAGATTAACGATTAGACGCTTATTGTCCTAAATATATTGAAGCCACTGTGCGCAGTACTAATAATAACACCAGGAAGTTGTGGGTGCCAATGAAGTTCCTTTAAATCAGTTTGTCCCTGATGAATGAATAAAAGCTGCGGCGGTAAATTCTAAAAATAGGTTTAGCATTAAAAATTATGAAGAAACATATAAATCTAAAAGTTACTGGCAATTCAGTAGCCGTTTCGTCATCTTTCTCAGCTGATAAATCCCACAGAGCAATTTGGTGATCAGCACCAGCTGAAGCAAATACAGCACCATCAGTAGGATGCCATTCAACACTGGTCACAGGCGCAGAGTGATGTTTGAAACAGGCCACAGGACTCTTCTCTTGGAATCGTCTCAAATCCCACACTTTCAAGAAACCATCATCACCGCCACTAACAATAAATGGCTCGCTTAAATTCCAATTGAGAACATTCACGTCGGAATCGTGTGCGTTTTCCGAAGTCAACATGCATGCTTTTTGCGGAGGGGCCCGAGTATCCCATATTCTTATTGTCTTATCTACTGAGCAGGAAGCTATGACGCAACGTTCGTTTGGAGACCATTGTAAATCTTCCACCGATTCTTTGTGCCCTACGAGTGGACGTTGATCTACTACCCAAGTACCTTCACCAGGAGTCCAGATATGAATATCCTTTTTGCAATCACCAGTAGCCAACATCTAAAAACACATTTAAATATATAAATATATACATAAATATAATAAATATTTCATCAACTTACTCCTAGTTGTGTCTTAGACCAATCCATAGCAAAGCCTTCTTGTTGATGCCCACTGAATGTATAAGCAGCAGTTATATTATTTCGTTGGATTTCTTTGTTGTATTCGGCAAGTAATTGTTCACTACTTACAGCTTCAAGTTGGTGATTTAAATTCCATATGCTTACCCTTCCAAGCTCACTCCAAGAAGCTGCCAGTACTGTATTGTTGTGCCTAGTAGCACGTACTCTGTTAATGCATCCTTGGTGTTTTATTAGAGTCCCAGCCATTTTTGGTTTTTTTTCTTCATCTTCATCATTATCAGAGTCAGTTTCATCCTCATCTTCATTATTTGTTTTATTAGTTTTGTGTAAATTGCTTAATTGCATAATGATTATGCTGTTCATATGTGCTTTAGAAGCTTGTGTACCAGCCACAATATAAGCAGTTAGTGGATATGTTTCTCTTTTTTCTCCTGAAATCAAGAATTAAACACATTCAAATATTATTAGGATGATTAACTTACCTAAATTGTCCTTAATTATATCAAAACTCAAGCAAGGTGCTCCTGTTTGAGCTTGATGGAGCATGACATATGCTGATTGATCACATACTAATTCTTCACCCTCTTCTATGGGTTTACCAGGCAGATAAACATCCTCTTCAATTGTTGTTTTCGTTGTTTGCTCTTCATCTTCCATTTCGTCATTGCTTCCTCCATCTTGATCCATGATTTCTTCAACGCCTTCGTCCATTCCAGACATTTCGATACGTGTATTAGCCCAAAATTAACGTGAAGTTGAAAGAAAAGAAATCAAATGTATGAAATTTACACACGTGCTGATGGAGGTTAGTAGTTCATATGAAGCACTCGAAGCACTCAGTGTGCGCATTGGAGAAATTTTAAAAATTCGAAGTAACCAGATAGATATTCAGCCCAAGATATATTTAAGGAAATGTAGGAAATTGTAAACAACTGCTCTTACAAATTATATATGTTTTCATCAGCTCTGGTTTCTTCCTCCTCAACTTCTTCTACATTCTGCTTTTTTAGTTGTTTTGATAAATTGATAAGTCGCGTTGTTTCAGCATTGCTACAATTTGTTTTTCGGGATCGTTCCATTAAACTTCTTTGACGTTGTGCATCTGAAAAATATAAATATAATATATGACAATGATATGTGCTTGATTCTACCACAAATATTCATTTTGAGCTTGGATACATCTGGATAGCTGTCTAATTTCATGATTTCTTTATCCGGCTGATCCCAATCCAATGAATCAGGTGCCTAAAAAAATTATTTTCTTTTATATTGTCAATAAATTTTCAATTTAAAATTATACAGAATCAACGGGCACAATTGCTGTTGCACAACCTGAAGCCGCATCCGTTTTTGCATTATCCACGATGCAAATCATGTTTTCAGGCTCAGCCAATTCATCTTCTTCCTGCATAATTTCAGCATCAGTAACACCATCAATTGGAACGATCAGTAATTTTGGTGTCACCAACTTAATATTATTCTTGTCACAGAATGACTTTTCATTTGTAATTGAAAGTAAAATTTTTTGTACTGCTTTTGGAATGAGCATAGGAGCTACGAACGTCTCACCAGTGAGCGCACTCTCAACAACACCTTCCATTAACAAAATTTCTTGTACTTTCTCAGTGATGATAAAGATTTTATAAGCGCGCAAGTTGGGCATAAAACTGGATTCCAGTTTATTCCTAATATCGGCTTGTGTCCTCGTTTTATACACAGGGACTTTCATTAAAATATTGATAGCTAACTCAATACAACAATTTTTCCATATCTGGCACTCTAGACCGTTGACTGGATTGTTGTTGGTTTCACATGCTTGATTTAAATCTTCGGTAGTGAGCCAATACGCTTGACAAAACGATTCCGCTACAATATTACTATCATAAGGGCGACCTGTGAGGTAACTTAACTCGCCAATAATATCTCCAGTGAGGAGACTTTCTTCAACAATTTGAGTGTTTTCACGATCAAGACATAAAAGTTTGTCGATGATTGGTAAAGCACCATTTGCGGGCTGGGTTAGATCATTGTCCATAATGTACAAATGAAAAATTCCAGTTGTAACCACATAAACTCCCTCTGATGTTTTACCTTTAGATTGTACCAAATCCCCGGTATTCCAAGCCACAGTTTTACTATTTTCCAAGAAATTATATGTTTTTGTGTTTACTATCCAAGGTATTGATTGTAACAATTCTTGTGTATGGCTAGCCTGTACCATTTCAATCTTCTTTATTCCGTTCTCTAATTTTCTTATCTGATTCTGGATGAAATTACAATCCTGTTGTTCATACATGCGAAACCTTATCAAGAAATCAACTTTGGCTTCAAGAGTATTCAAAATTATTTGAATAACTTGCTTTGTCTTGATAGTAAGAGCGATGTGAGGTTTTTCTTCTTTCACCAGATCCAATTGTGTTTCAAAACTACATATGCTTCCAATTAATTCCTTTCGAAATACGTCTCGTATTGTTTTTAACTTTATTATTTCGTGTAAAACTATTATAACATCTCTATCGCATTGGATAGAAGCTGCTCCTAATTCGTATCCCAGACAATAACGAGCATTAATTTTATTCTCGATGAATTTTAGTAACATGGGACAAAGCATAGGCAGGAAGTTAAGTAATGTTAACAGTTTCAAAGCAGCTAAGAATCGAAAAGAAGGAATAAAATAAAAAATTGCCCATCTGTAGCAATCTGTTTCTTTAACAGCACAAATATTAAAGAATGTCATCACCACACAGAAGAAATTGATGAAATTGACCTTCCTTGCAAAATATGGTTTGATTGCCGATATAATTATCGTATTATGTGAGAATCCAGTAATTTTTAGGGACAATTCTAACACATCAAGAACCCATATCAATACGTGATATTTGAACATCCATGGACAGCATCGTTTGTTATTCCAAATAACAAATATCGAATTGACTGCAATCGCAGCATAAATGGTGTAGTCGTACATGAAATGCATAATTGTATAAAATGCCAATTGACGAATTGGTTTCTTTATTGGAGGTGGTAGTGTTTTTGGTTTTTTGCACCATCGCCGAAGTGTAGATTGAATATATAGAATGAAATTCTAAAAATAGAACGTATATGCATGGAAATAAGTTATCGACACAAATATTACTTACCCCAGTAATGAAGTATGTTTTCAGGTCAATGGAAGTTTGTCTATACTTTGCAAACTCCAACTTTTGTTCAAGGTTCTTGCTAATTAATTCTAGACAACGCTTGTCTATACTTCCGCGCAAGTATTGTCCAATTAAAAATATTTTCTTCAATTTAATTATTTTCATTTCTGTTTCCCTGCAAATTATTTACGTCTAGGATGTTTTAAGCAAATATTAAATATTTAATTAATATTACTCCAATATAACACCAAATTCACTTTCAGTTATATTATATGGTACATCAAGTTCGCATTCGTCGCAAAGCTTTCCATAATAAATATGTGTCTTATAAGCTTCTTGCTCATTTTCTCCATAGTTTAATATATATTTTATTTTAACATACGAACGGATCAACTTCCAATATGCTCCAGCGTAATACCTGTAAAATATTTCACATCAAATTATTATTAGGTATTTAATAGTTAATTACTATTAACCGGTCATATTTCTTGTGATAAATCAAGTAGTCTGCTTTTCCATTCAGCATTTCCACATAAGTATTCACATTCTTTCTTTGTTCTTCTGAAATTTCGGCGTATCCAACCAACTTTAACAATTTCTTCATGCAAGTTGCATTTATCAAATAAGTCAAGACAGATTGGGTAAATATTTGAAAAATGTAAGGATCGCCAGCGGAAAGTATATTACACCCATATAACATTATTGATAAATTTAGTCCAATCGCCCCTTTAATTCCACTGCAACTCAATACTAAAACACCTTTTAAGTTTATCTGCTTTGTCATCTTGTAAAAGAAGGGGGTGAGCATAATCAATCCCACTAAGCGTAAAAATAATGCCAATGCATACACAGAAAAAGCATTATATGCATGGTCAATATGAAAATGATAAATTATATAGTTAGTCAACTGCATCACAATAAATGTGAGGCAAACAGTTTCACTTATATAATGAATCAGAACCCATAGTGTCATTATATTGGAATCGGTTTGTGGTGACAGCTTATGCTTCTTATTCAATAGCACGCAAATGTTGCAAAGTAAAGCCAATTGTCCCGAACTGAATGCGAGAAATTCAGCTGTAAAATAGACTATTAAAGTCAGGAAGACTGATATTCCACCAGTATAGAATCCTTCGTTGTCACAGTAAACAAGCAGGATAACTTGGAGTCTACCAGCAACTAAACCAATTAGAAATCCCAATATAATCTTCCTCATTAAAATGGTAACAATTTGGTACCATTCCGTAATTATCATGAGCTGGAGGCCAATAAATATGTTATGCATAAAAAATAATGGTATAAGCAAAACAACTGATTCTGTCTCAAGTAATGTTTCCAAATGTTTGAATCTTGCGAGTCGCCGGAGAATTTGTACTACGTATAGAGGTTCAATTGGAATAACGGATAATCCTCTCAGTACACCACATATGTAGGAACTGCTATCGTGGCTTTGATGTGTAAGAATTAGTCCCACAATCAATGGTGTTACAATTCCACCATAAAAAGAAATCAATATTACTTGCGGCAGATACTTTAAAAAGTTTGCATAATCGGTTCTGTACATCGTTGATATCATAAAAATGGGCAAGTAAAATTGTGATACATACAATGAAGATCCTGGGAACCAAAGTGTTGACTTTTTCAATTCTCCTTCGGTGACTGCAGCGAATATCAACCCCATCACAACACCAAAAATTATTGTATAGACACTTTGTGGAATTTTATTCCAATTTCGGGTTAACACACGAGTGGGTACACTTAATAATAATGTAACCGTGATAATTAATAATAGTTCTTGAGATCCCTCATTTTGAGAATAGAGTTGTTTTCCTTTTTCTGTTTGAGACATTTTAGCAATGCATATTTTAAATTTGCAACATTTGCATCATTGATTGTCAACTTGATATAAGTATTAATGATAAATTGTTGATTGTAAGATATGTTTTAAAACGTCATTGTTTTTTGTTATTTATCGATTTTTTAAAAGTGGACTATAACTTCAAAAAAAGTCCACTTCAAAACTTTTGAATGCTTTGCAAACAACTTTTCAATCGCTGTTTATTCTCGCCAAATCTCGATAATTTTCGCTTCCCGGCCTACCTTGGAGGTTACATGAATTTTAGATGTCTGAAAACTTGTGCTTTGCGTTATGTGCATAGTGTGCCATGTTTACATCTACATTTGTTTGCAATTCATAGAGACCTCAGAATATTGACGATCGTCGTAAGTAGTTAGTTCGAACTTATAAGGAACATTTACACAAGTTAATCCTACAATAATGGTAAACAGTGAGTCTCCAGAAAGCACCATAGACGTCGGCGAGAACGAAGTCGACGTAGAATTCTACCCCGAGAGTCAACTTCAACCACTTCGCGACCACCCTTTTCCAGAGATGTATACGCTGGATCCGCAAATTGTGCCGCGCATTCAGAAGGTACAAGTGCGTTTTGCCATTGAAGTTATATGATCTAAATTTTATTTTGCTTGTAGTACATTGAGGGCAGTTTAGATTCTCAAAATGTAGATGTTGCTAGGATGGCAGATGATCTACAAAGAGCATATCCTAAAGATTATGGTAAACGCAAAAGAAGCGCGTTCCGGTCTTTAGTAAAGAAAGCTTTTACATTAATTATGGAAATGCATGGCAATGAAACATCAGAAACTTCAGAGATCAGTGCAGATGAAAGTATTGAGGAACCTGATGTATGTTTAATACTTGCAAATGTTTGACAGCTAATAAGTTTCATTCTATTGCAGCCAAACAATTCAACATTAAATAACCAATTACTTGAGATGTATGGAAGGAGACTGCCTGTTCAAACGAATGAGCCCATTGATATTTCAAGTGATGATGAAGCTGTTGATGAACCCCCAACTAAGAAATCCAATGGTGCTACATCTTCAGACGTAGCAGCGCCGCCTCCACTTTTTCCAATACGTCCTCCAAACAGTATGAATCAATTGACGGTGACGAAAGTCGTTGATAACAAGAGACCTTTATCGGGTTCGATGCGTAAGCGCAAACGAGACACTACGGAAATCTTACCTTTAAGTGATGTAGCAACATCTACCAGCACACCATTTGTGAACAGACAAACACTCAAAAAATATCGCTCGCATCCCGCAGATCTGCAATTATCAAGATTGTCTTTCAAAGATGTTGGTGGTTTAGACAAAGTGCTCGAAAACGTGTGCCAACTTTTATTGCACATCAAGCATCCCGAGGTGTATAAGCAAATCGGGATTTCGCCACCTAGAGGATTTTTACTTCATGGCCCGCCTGGATGCGGCAAAACTTTGCTTGCTAATTGCATTGCAGGCGAGTTGCAGGTTCCCTTACTAAAAGTATCAGCCCCAGAGTTAGTAGCCGGCGTTTCCGGAGAAAGTGAAGAACGCATCCGGGAATTATTTGAACGTGCTGCAACATGTGCTCCTTGCATTCTTTTCATTGATGAAATTGACGCCATTACCCCAAATAGGCAATTTGCGCAAAAAGACATGGAGCGGCGAATTGTTGCTCAGCTTCTTACATGCCTTGACGATTTGAACGGATCTGAGGGTGGCGAACAAGTTCTTGTTATAGGTGCCACGAATCGCCCCGACTCTCTAGATCCCGCATTACGACGAGCCGGCCGGTTTGACAGAGAAGTGTGCTTGGGGATTCCTGATTGCAAGGCACGCTTGAATATTCTTAAAGTCTTAACTTCGGAATTAAGTCTTGAAGAAAACTTCAATTTTGAAGAGTTGGCTAAGTATACTCCAGGGTATGTAGGTGCTGATCTATTGGCTCTAACCAGAGAAGCAGCTATGGTGGCTGTGAATCGAGTTTTTACGGAACTCAAGGAAAAGAAGAAGTTGATAGCTGCAATTGAGGATGGGATTTCACGAACTGACAAAGAATCTGGAAAGACTGAAAAGGAAAGAGCAGAGGTCATTGTTCAAGAGGTGGACACGGAAAAAAATGGAAAGGAGAAACAAAATGACTCAGCTGTCGTAGTTATCGACGATGAGAAGAACCTCGATAATAGTAACGCAGACAAACCTGATACCCAAGAGGTAGAGATGAAGCGAGAGCTGACACAGCTTGAGGAATTATTGAATTGGCTACATAATGATATACCATTAAGCCCTGCACAATTAAGCAATTTATATATCACTGATATGGACTTTGCAGGCGCATTGAAGTTCGTTCAACCGTCGGCAAAACGGGAAGGTTTTGCTACCGTACCAGATATTACTTGGGATGACATTGGGTCATTGCGCGATGTTCGTGAGGAACTGCAATTATCTATTTTGGTAAAACAAATTAATTTATAACTGATTAACAATTTATAAATAACAGCGCATTTTTAGGCACCTGTAAGACATGCTGAACAGTTTAGTGCTCTTGGTATAACAACACCTACTGGTGTTCTGCTATGTGGCCCGCCTGGTTGTGGTAAAACTTTGTTGGCAAAAGCTATTGCTAATGAAGCAGGTATAAATTTCATATCAGTTAAAGGACCGGAACTTCTTAATATGGTAATTTATATAACATGAAGCATAGAAATTGTTTTATTGATTGAAATTTTACTCAATGTAGTATGTTGGTGAGAGCGAACGTGCCGTGCGTATGTGCTTTGAACGCGCGAGAAATTCTGCACCTTGCGTCGTATTTTTCGATGAATTAGATTCTCTATGTCCAAAAAGAAGTGATGCTCGTGAGGTAAAGCATTACAACATTTATGTGTTTCTATTTAAAATAGACTTGCAAATTGTAGGGAAGTTCGACAATGCGTGTTGTTAATCAAATGTTGACTGAGATGGACGGTGTTGAATCGCGAAATGGTGTCTTCCTTCTCGCTGCTTCCAACCGACCAGATATTGTTGATCCAGCGGTGTTAAGGCCTGGAAGATTGGATAAAATTTTATATGTTGGTCTACCAACAGCCACAGATCGTGTCGATATTTTAAGAGCTATAACAAAGGTATGCATTAAAATATTTATATTTATTTCTTACCCTTTTCTTATTTTATTTTGTTAGAATGGAACGCGTCCTCTACTAGCAAATGACGTCGACCTCGAATTAATTGGAACTTCTGCTGAATGCGAAGGTTACACCGGAGCTGATCTTGCCGCTTTGGTCCGAGAAGCCAGTGTCCGAGCATTGAGAGATATTATTGTAGATGGTAACATGTCGCACGGCAAACCAACCATGGTCACGACGGAACATTTTAAATATGCCGTTGATAAAATTCGACCATCGGTTTCTGAAAAGGACAGGCAGCACTACGCAAAACTGAAAAAGGCGTATTCAATTCGTCAGCCCGATGTAGAGGAGATGGAGTTGTCATAAGTAATTATAACTAATCATATTTTTGTAGACATGTTACTATTCTGTATATTTCAGTTTTGGATCAATCAAAAAGTGCGTTATATTCATGTACTAGGTATTGTGAGATTGAAATCAATTGAGAAATGACAAATAATTTCGTAATGATTTATTTGTCGCAAACCATAATATTCATTTATAAAATGTTTCCTGAAGCAATCCATTCCAACTTATGTTCTCATTCAGCTAGGAGATTTGTTACCCCTTTGTTTTGTCCTTATTATAGTTTCAAATTTCGATAATTTTACAAATATGTGAAAATACCATCAATATTAATGAATATTTTATATATTAGTTGGATAACAGGATAGTATTTGAATTTTTAAACATTTTCATGATGAAACGATTGTTATTATTCTAGGCGAAATGTGAGAATTGTATGCAGAAGTTCTCACCGCACTAATTATTACGATTGATGCATAGTCCCCGAGGTTTCACGATCGTTATTTTTTGCGTTCTTGACCTGCACTAGGTGCGTGAAATAAAGTAATCGTATTTTTTGCTCATTCTGCTTGCTCCACTTATTTTCTCACACTCGTACCGCACAACAATCAGATCCTGATTAGCAAAGGCTGAACTAAAAGCTCTGATATAAATATTTTTGGTTCTTCAAAATTTGATTTTAATTGCGCTCTTGTTATATCTGATCTTATCAGATCTATAAAGTTAACAAGTTTGCACTTGCAAAACCAAATCGTAAAATGCCAGGCCTCATTTTTTAAGACTCACTGAAATCTAATGTGGAAGTGCATAAGGTTTCGTGCTTTCGCAAGATAATAAGCTACCTTTCCTGACTATGTTATTTATGTAATCTGAAATTAATGACAGAGTCGTGCATAATGAATTTAGCTGAATTCGTACAATCGTACCGATCAAGGTTGCATCACTTTAATCATCCGTTACACTCCGGCTGGTTAGGATGACTGCACATTTATCACTTGTTATTGACATTTCTTTCCAAATAATCTTGCAAACAATTGCTTTTAGAGCAAATTTTACTGTGCTACATTGCAAAAAGTCAGTTGACCTTGCAGAAGAGCATCAGGAATTACAAATTAAATATGTTTTATTGCTAGATAATTATAGTTTGAGGTCTAGTTTAAATATGATTAGTTGACGTGTCAGTAATTT
>JAODGC010000007.1:1832556-1877404 GCA_027574925.1 Ecitoglossa quadriceps | reverse complement strand
TCAGTAATTTACTACTTTACGCAAATTTTATGTTAACCGATCATTTTGCAATGGCCTGTATTATTCTCATATACTAGAACAAGAAGAGCACAAAAGCAAAGACGCGGTAAATACTCATGAAAGTAACAGTGGTGTTCTTGTGGGAATTGTTCTTCTGACACATCGTAATACCAATTCAAATCTAATAACGAGGGTGGGACGCATCACGATGCTATATAAAGAACTAGCAGCTTCTAAGAAAGCATCACAAAATCATCAAACAAACAATACCAAGTTAACAGTGTAGAATAAACAACAATGCAGCGTGTAAGTGCGAATACCACAAAGTGCTAGATAATTAACATAACTGGTGGAATAATACAATTCAAAAATATATTACAGGTATTAGCAGTTTTAGCTTTAGGCTGTGCTTTTGTGGTTTCCCAAGCACCACCGATTCAACCAATCTACAACCCTAATAACAACATTCCTATCGTTAAATACGAGAGCGAAAATAATGGGGAAGCCGGTTACCGCTACGCTTATGAAACTGGGGATGGCACACTGGCCAATGAAGCTGGATACCTGAGAGGTCCTGACTCGCCAACTGCGCAAGGCGGATTTGCTTTTACTGCTCCTGATGGTCAACGCTTTGAAGTGACTTATACGGCGGACGAAAATGGATTCCTGCCACAAGGTGCACACATTCCAACACCACCTCCAATCCCAGAAGAGATCCTTAAAGCTCTTGAGCAGAATGCTGCTGATGAAGCGCGGGGCATTGTTGATGATGGTCAGTACCGTCCCAACGTAACTCCTCAACAACAATATCAGCAACAAAATCAGTGATTTGTTGTTTGAAACTGCAGTAGTATGGAGGCCAAATATTAATATATTGTACAACTGAATGCAATAAATTGAATAAAACATATTTTTGATATCATTTATACTTTTTTAACAACAACAAGTAATATAATATTGAGCAAACTTATAGGAATATAAATGTGACTTTGCAATGTTTTAGTTTTTTTTAATCCAATCCCGTGTAATAGTTTATTGGTGTGAAAATTTAAAAACTCACATTAAACTGCATGCTCTTATTGGGTAATTAAGTGAATCGTTATAGACATGGCTAAATGCAATGTCGCTTTAGATTTTGAAAACTGATTTATCTAAAAAACTAAAGTAAGTTACTTTATTCGCGTATGAACAAAAGCGCAACTTACGCAATAAATACGCAGAAAAGTTCTCCAGTGAATTGCGCTTGCATCGGCGACGTTCCCAGTTCCCATCAAAAATCGCTCATTATTCATCCGTTATATTCATTGAACATTCTGAATAAAAGCAACCACAATGTAAACGCACAATGTGTTTATGAATACAATTACTTTGTTGTAATAACACGTTTAAAATAACGCAATAAGTTTAAAACGTGATGTGCAGTTTAGTTAAACTATAGGCAACTACGTATTCAGTATTTAGCATTAACGAGCCATCATCAAAAATATTCGAAATTTTAAGAAGTTGAACAGTATTTAAGCCCTTCCGAATAGAGAACTCAAATTTATGTAGTTTTGGAAAGATGTCCTGAGTTGTGCACTTCACTTCGTGGACTCCGATGTCGCAAGTCATGCAAGTTGTCTCAAAAACGATTGCAAATGATAAATCATTCTTTAACTCATCGACATGACAACTCACCAGCCTGATAAGTATTACCGGTAGACGCAGCCTACGTCACAGATAACCTATGGCCCTAAGTTATATTTGGCTTATATAATAACAAAACCTTTGAATATCAATATCATAGTATATTCAATATGTTCTCGCGACACCTTCTTAAAACAACATTAAACAGCCGAAGTATGGCCTGTTATATCCCGAAGAATCGATTGGAAGGAAAAGTTGCTGTTGTTACAGCATCCACAGAGGGGTAAATATTTCATGTTTTGAATTAATAGAATTTATTTTAACTCTATATTTCTAATGCAGAATTGGATTTGCCATTGCAAAACGCTTCGCGCAGGAGGGCGCAAAAGTTGTTATCAGTAGTAGAAAGCAACAGAATGTTGATTGTGCAATCAATGATCTTAAAGGCATAAAATTAGACGTTGCAGGTTTAGTTTGTCATGTTGGTAAATCTGAAGATAGGAAACAATTAATGGAATATGTAAGGAATTGAAGGATTTTAATTTATAGACATATTTACATATAGTTCTAAATTTAGGCAAAGCAAAACTTTGGAGGAATTGATATACTTGTGTCTAATGCAGGTGTCAATCCAACAGCTGGAGGAGTTCTTGATGTAGGTTTATTGTTAATATATGAAATCATTGCAGTTGCTTACTGTGTTATACTGTGTAGTGTGATGAATCAGTTTGGGATAAAATTTTTGACATTAATGTGAAGTCTGCATTCTTACTTGCAAAAGAAGCTTTGCCCCATATTCGAAAGCGTGGAGGTGGGAGTATTGTTTTCATATCGTCCATTGGCGGTTTGCAACCATTTGAGGTGACTATAAAATAAGCAACAAATGTGCAATAAAATAAAATGTTTTTATAGTCTTTGGGCGCTTACTCAGTTAGCAAAACGGCATTACTTGGATTAACAAAAGCCGCATCACTACACCTAAGCACGGAAGGTATCAATGTTAACTGTATTGCACCTGGACTCATTGAAACAAAATTTTCCAAATTTGTAAGTTACCAATTTTTGTCAAGTATTCTAAATAATTTTCAAAACAGTTTACAGAATCTGAGGATGCTCGAGTTAGCACCCTCTCGCAAATTCCAATGGGACGGTGAGTGAAAGAAGTTACTTCTATGTTAAATTATTTATTCATTTTATCTTAAAACCTAACAGATTTGGACAAGTAGAAGATATTGCTGGGGTTGCTGCATTCCTTGTCTCTGATGATGCAAGATATATAACTGGTGAAACCATTGTGGCTGCAGGAGGCATGACATCTAGATTGTAAACTGTAGATTTATAACTAACCAACCATAGTCCTCTTTCTTCCCCTTGCTCTAACTTCTTCAAATTTCCTAATGGCTTCAACACAATTTGGATATTCACTTTTATATGATTCTAATATATTTGGGAACATTTGTTCTGATATACTATGTGTACTTAATAAAGCCCTCTCCAGAACATACAAATCCACTCCCTTATCTTCTGCACTAGCTTCAAGCTGGGCAAGACCAAAGTCAATAAGAGCAATTTGCAAATCAACTATGTTACTTAAATCTTCCTCAGTGTTTTTGTTCATTACAAGTATGTTGCTTGTTGTTAGGTCACCATGAACAACCTTGTTGTTGTGCATTTTGGCAATGTATTTACCTATTTGCTGTGAAATCCAGTTGATCTGATCTTCATTGCCATTTGTAATAAATTCCTTAGCAGTAATTGCAAAAGGAAAGAACTGAAGATGAATTGTACGTTTGTTTAAATCTGTGGCATAAACTGTCGGCACTTTTAAACCTAGATTCGCACATGTTTTGAGTGCTTTGGATTCCGCACGGATGCGGGCTTTAGTTAGCAATTGGTCCAAATCAGGGTGGCGATACTTCTTCGGAAAACGCTCCTTAATAATACACGGTATATCTTCAAACGTAGAAAGGAAAATTCGTCCTTCTGCACCCTGCTTCAGCAGTATGTTATCCTCAGATATTGTTTCCGTTGTTTCTAGTACATCTCCCATTGTAATTTTTAAGGTTATTCACATGAAATTTTGAATCTTTTGAATGATTCCAGGAACACTGTCGAGATGAAAGTGATTTATATATAAATTTGACAATACGTTTTATTAATAAAGCTTCACTGAAGTATGTATAGGTTTATGAATTACAGAGACTATTATTTATCGAAGTCCGACGCGCGAATTCTAACATGCCACTATAACCTGCTTTTAGTAAATAATCTTATTATAGTGCATTCTCTATGCCTTCGCTTGCATTGTATTCCAGCACAACAAAGGATAAATGTATGAAATTCCAAAGTCTTTTTAATTTACTGACATGCGAGTTTAAACAAGCTCAGTTCAAATTGCCAACTGCGCCACTCCAACTCCCTGCGTCTCACAAGCGCTTTCGTTGGAAGCAAGCTCGCTTAAATAAGCATCCCTATGCGCACATCGGGAGTGTCGCCACTGACAAAAATGGATTCAGTCGTCGCCACTACTTACTGTAATTCTTTCAGTCTAATATGTTATTGACTCATGCAATTCACCGATAACAATGCAAGAGTCGTTTTTAGAACTAGATTATTTGAAAAAACCCGCCATAATTGACATACTTTTGATCGCAGCATTAATTAATTAGCTAGGATAACGCTCTTGTTTACACGTATGGGATGGATGGACATCATGAAGCAAATAAAGTCAAGAATTTCATTCTAAAAATGTCTTGTTTTCGTGATCATTACGTACAATTAATTTAAATTTAACAAATATAACTTTCTCTCACACTCTTTCTCTCGTTCCTCTCGCTCTCATATAAAACCATCAAAATATTAAACTAATCGGCGCATTTCTCTTCATTTTCATGCTCATAACTAATACATACTATAATGTACAAGAATCAAAGTACGAGTCGTTTTAGGCCTGGCACCCGGATTATAAAACATGTTTCAATTGTTGTAAATGATAAAATCATCAGTACACGTATTTTGGACACGATTCCACAGTTGCAGCATGTCGTACATCTATATCTTTATCGGTCTGCAATCGCCTCAAAACAGAATCCAAAGTTTCAAGAAACAAATTTTCTGGATCCCGCAAATAGTCTGGAAATAAATCCACATATTACAAGTAGTGAACAGAACGTAAACAACTGTTTTCAAGTAGTACTATATCATAGTCTGCCTTATACAAATGTGTCTTCAATTGGAATTCGTATTGTATGATATAATCATTCAATAATTGAAGCAATTGAAATAAACGAAAACTATACCTACCGTTGCTTATCAGGTGTGTAACAATTGTCTGCGCAACTACCAATCGTACATTAGCAACTGGATCCCAACTAAGATCAAGCAAATGCGGCATTACATCGCAAGAAAATTGTTCAATAGGCAACGCCTTTGAGACGAGTTGCTCCCAGCATAGGAAGACATATGTTTGTCGCAGTTTCCACTTCTTCGAATGCGCAAACGTCTCCGCAAACTTTATAAGTATCCTTGATAAGAGAGCTGGTTCGGTACTCATGTGCTGCATCAGTTGCGCAACCAGCTTCAACGCCATTTGGCGCACCGCAGCAACTTTATCGCAGAGTAAACGTTGACCAATAGGCCCAATATGCTTCGATGCTTCGGACGGGGTGAACATTGTGACAGACATGAATAGTTGTTCTGCTAGTTCATGCCGATACCGCCAATTTAATTTCTGGTTATTTTGCAGGAAAGCCGACAGACGAGGCAGATACAGCGATCTCTTCGATGGAGTGATTAGCTGAAAATAGTAACTTAATAAAATATTTTTTGTACTATAAAGGCTAAATGGCATAACATGTGGAAAATATCATAGTCTGCCTTATACAAAAGTGTCTTCAAAGATATCATATTGTATATGTTATAATCATATTTGACAGCATATATACGAAATTCTTTAATTATATTACTAACTTGTAGTATTCAGACAAGTTATTTTGAGTTTGTTATTTTAACATTTGAAATATATAGCAAGTGTCAAAATAAATTCATCTCAATACGATGATAAGTATCAGGCATTTCGTAACCGAGGACAAAGAAAGCATTGTTCTACTTACTCTTAAGAACTGGGAAAGATTTTTCAACACACCAATTCGCACCTCGTCCAAATCTTTAATAAAATCTTTGAATATGGGTGCAAGATCATTTGAGGCAATATCCGTGCCCCAGATGTGTGCCAGTTCATGCAGGCTGCTGGCAAGAGTATGACGCACCTTGTACTGCATATTAGCTGAGAGCAATAAAACAGTTGACTTCAGTAAATGCGAATTTTCGCTGCCCAAAGTAAGCGCAACAGCGGGCAACGAATAGGCACAATGATAAGCAATGTTGTCGTCAATCGTTTCTGCGATACCAGGATCCGCCATTGAAATGAAGTGATCTATTAGCAGCTGTGGGACAATTTTTTGTGGCGGCTCAGTCAGTTCGATATAGTCGGTACTTTCTTCGGCACGCAAAGAATTCGATTCTGGGAAAAATATATATCGTTCATAGACATACAAAAAAATATATTATTCAAAGATGTAAAAAGTAATAACATTCTTGCAGTCAAAACACGTTGGAAGAAACATTAGTGCTTACTAAAAGAATATCTTCACGCAATGCGTCGAAAAACCGTCGTTACTCGATGATAATACGTGTAAAACAAGAGCAGCTTTAAATTTTGAAAAAAAAAAAAACAAAATCTGTACAATTACCTGGTTGTGCGCCAGCATTAAAGATGGCATCCGCGGAAGGCGAAATAACAATAGTTTCGTTAACATTGTTTGTTTGAAAATCAGTTTTGCAAAAAGCGTCGGTGTTCTAAAAACAAAAAAGTTAGTTCATATTATTGAAAGCTCAAATATTGCACATAACGTGATCAACTCAAAGAAGCATTTGTAATCAAAGCGAATTTATTAATCATGCACCAAGAAAGCGTTCTAATGCTCAATCACACTAAAATTAAATTAGGCTATGTTGCGAGTGTTAATCCATGATTGATACTGCCTTTTATAAAAAATGAACAAGGGCAAATTTCATACCGAAAATAAACAGGACGAATCTGCTGTATATATTGAACTTATGTTCATTTCAAAATAGAACCACCGACTGAATGTCGCTGGCAAAAAGAAATAAATTAGAATAAACGTTCAGCAAAGCAAATAGTCACCTCTTCTGTGTGTAAATCGGTAGTGTCAGAAGCAGTCTTTTCAGTATCAATTCCTGCTATAATATTAGGATCCAAAGGCATATCTGGAGGCACATACCAATAATTATGCGAGTTGTATAACTCCAAACCATCCTCGTCTTTATTACCTTCGGGCGCCGCCGCAATGCTAGCGCCGCCCGAATTAGCGCCGCCGTCCTCGGCGGGTGTACTACTGCGGCTTGTAGCTTCATAAGATGGACGCAACTCGACGTTTTCTAATTGAATGGTATCATCAGCCGTCATGGCATCGACCACAATGGACGCCAGCTGATTCGAAATTGTGCTAATCTCACTATCTAAGTTATCACATGTTTCGCTGGGTTGCATACTATTTTTCAATTTGTTTTTGCGCTCAATTTGTTTCAACACTTGCAAGACATCGTCTTTACCCGAAGATTCGAGATCTTCCGATGTGGGCGGCGCGCCTAGCAGCGGCGGGTCTTCAGCTGGAGGCAAAGGTGGATCATCTGGAGGCAGTGGCTCGTCTTCCGGTTGCTTTTTGCCAACATAGTCATCGTAGTAATCATCGTCGTTGAGATCGTCTAAGCAAAGGTAGAACAAGTTCTTTACTTCATCCATCGGTGTACAAGATGCATTATTTATTCTAAAAAAAAAAAAAAAAATACATATATTTAGAGAGTAAAAGTAGTAAATTTACTTTGCTTTGAGTAAAAACTCATCAGAAAACACGTATATTCTTCATATGTATCTCGGAAGACCGTCGTGTAAAGTATCATCATGCAGAGATGTCTTCAACAAATTCGAACTACACAAAAAACATCAAAACATACTTGAATTCGCTACCATAGCAGAGAAGCACCAATTCGCCCATATTATTGTACGCCAGTGAAGTTATTGTAGGCTCGGCAAACGTAGAGATGAAGGGACCAAGTGTTTGGAAAGCAGAACTGCGCACCCAACGACATTTGTCTCGAAGAAGACGCGCGAACGCCGGCGCCAGCACAGTCCTCCGCAGTTCAGGTGAGCACGCACAGGATACCGACATGGCAACATCTGCACAAGCTTTCCGCACACCCCAGGCTTCATCATTACACAATTTTGTGTAAGCTACAAACTAAAATACACAATTAGATAACGAAATACAAAATCAAAGCGTGTTACTTGAGACGTCAAGTGGAAATCAGAAATAAACAGATAGAACACAATCTTCATGCATGTTTCCGAAGACCGTCGTGTAAAATCTCATCATAGAAAAAAGCAGAGTTACATGAGAGAAATAAATACAATAATTTACTTACAAGAACTTTGTCGAAAAGCGACCGACTGATGATAGCACAAAAGTCACCCACGTGCGACGCGCAGGTCTTCCTCACATAGAACTTCATCGCTGCACACAATTCCACAAACCTATCTAAGAACACACGTTCGGTGACATCCCGTCCAAGAAGTGGTACCACCTTCGCCATCAACTGCAAAAAATAAACAAGATATAGATTAATCGCATGCAAATTGTTTCTGATCCAAATAAATTATATCAAACTTTGCAAGTGATTTGTGTGTTGCTTGGATGCATCCGAAGTTCTGAACAGCATAACGCTCATCAAAGCTGGCTGTGATATGAAACGAACAAACATTTCACATCCAACTGATGAGAGCCATACTATACACCCACTCGCCCTCAGCGCTGGCCCAATGATAAAACACAATCCGTCACTTTGCGAATTCGCCACTCGTTCGGTCCGCCGACGTCATGAATTATGCAGCGCTCATCAAAGCTGGCTGTGATATGTGTCAAACATCCATTTCACATCCAGTTGATGAGTGCCGCAACAACCCTGTAGTCTTCCCGGGTGGAGAACATGCCGCCAAAATGGTTGAAAAGTGAGAAGGAAATCCCAGGCCGATGAAACACGAACAACTTAACTCGTCAAAATGGCTGTGATACCGTTGAAAGTAGGATTTCACAACCAAATTGACGGGAAAGGTATTCGCAAACGATGTTTCAACTAAAACCAATCGGCACATAATAAAAGTACACAAATCTATACAAGATAGGCATGATTTACTTATACCGGATGGATTGTCATCTGTGTTGTATTTGCAACACCTCCAAGCTCATCAAAGTGGCTGTGATAACTGAGCGTATAACAGATTTCACAACCAAATTGATGGTTTGGTAATGCGCGCGCTTTGCTGATAAATTTCTTGGTGGATGATTATACGCCGAAGAAAGCAATTGATGTATGAATGGAACAGCTATGCTCATCAAAGCTGGCTGTGATAGCTAAAAAAAGTCCTACAACAGACCAACTCTGAAGAGTATAGACAGACCAACTTTACCGAGATAGCCGAAGTAAATGAATTTTGCACTAATAGATCAGGGTTATTTTCATGTGCCACATGAAAGACAAGGTAGTGAGACGCGATTCACAGAAACATCTCACTACCCAAGTCTTTCACATTGCAGATGAATGTTACAATGAATTTGGTATGGCATACTATACTAAACTATGTCTACTATAGTACGTAATAAGCGATTTGCATTACTTACCGTAACTCCATCAATGACCATAGGTTCCTTCCTCGTGAGCGCAAGAATCGTAGGGCAGACTTGGATTTCCGCCTGCGCCTTGCTGACTAGTCCTCGCTCCAGCAATGTGAAGAGCGCGCGCTGCGCGTGTTTGCGCACTTGGTTATCAGTGTCGCCCAGGTTGTTCACCACCATCGACAGCAAGTATTCGCTGGTAATGTTGGCTAGTGCCGGCACTCTCTGGTCGCATTTAACTGCCATGCTCGCCAAACTAGGGATATGTTCCAAGGCATCGATACGCACCATGACTTCTGCAAAAGAGAACAACCTTTTCGTTAACCACACCGATGCCGGTACACATGAGAGTCAGCGGCTGGTGCCAGCCGAAACCCACCACATGGATACATTGACTAATTACTGCCAAGTGTGATATGCCGTCAGATAAGCACCCATGTGGGCACACGGGCGCATGTGTGCGACGAGATTCTCACGTTCCTGCTCGCGCCATTCCCATGCTTTTAAGCGCTGCACGCACACATTGCCTGCACATGGCCGATCAATGTGATGCCATCTCCGCGACATCGCAATGCGGAAGAAACGTGCCGAAATCGCAGGCGTTTCATGCACTCCATGCGATGGAAACGGCGCGGAATTGGAGCCGGCCAGACACCGGACGTACACGGGCCCCTCACCGCATCGTGACGACGGACGCGCGCACTCAACACGAGGTTGCACCACCATTTTGAGGAGCACGACGCTCACAGAGGCGCGTGACGTTCGAATCAGATGCCATGCCGCAAGATAGGTTAACCGGCCGGAAGATCAACACAGCGACGACAAGGTAGCCTATAATGTCCACTGGCGACCACTGCACAAAAAAATCGCAAACACAGGGCGCGAAACTCACAACGCCGTTATGGAAGCCATGCGGTGTGCGTGCGGCTTCGACAAATCGCGACTCCACTGCGACGCCGAGAGGCATGGGCGAAGCGCATCGCAGCGCGCGCGGCCTGGTGCGGCATTAGTTCGGTCCAAGGGCACCCGGCGGCGCCACTCGGAGATCGTTGCCCCGCTCGTGTGTGCGCGCCGCGCACTCGGTTTTGGTCACACTACTACGCTCGTTTCATTCAGGGTTCTTGCCTCAGCAACGCCCAGCGCCGCACACACACACGCCGGGGAAACGCCGTGCGTCTGGAGCACCATCATTTACCGTTGCGGGCTCGCACACAACCACTCGCGGCGCATCGCATGCATTCCTAAGCGCGTCTCTGGACGCGCGACGTCGGCGATGATCGGATTCTAAGCACAGCGCCGCGAAGCACACACGTTCGCGAGACGCTTTCGGAAAACACCACTCACATACTTGGAAAACACCACTCACATACTTGCGCTCGACGCTGATAATTTCGAAACTGGTTCCCCGCCCGTAGCGAGAACCAGTGGGTAGCGTGGCTACGCACGTTCCAAGAAATGCCCTCTGCGGCAACCTCCGTGTTGCTACAACATGGCGGTGTTTGTTTTACACGTTACAGCACAGCAGAAGTAAAATCAGGCGAGAAATTTACCCACGAGTAAACCGCCGAAATAAAGTTAAGGCATGTGTAGAGGCAACATCGACTGTCAAAACGCAAATTGCCATCCCAGCCGAGCATGCTGACCACCAATACGCGCGGTTTCGTTGCAATGCGATTGCGGACAGTGTGTCAAGTTCAGGGAACACGCACGCTGCGCGTAGTGCGCACCCACGCATCATACATCGACTGCTACCTCCCCCTTCACCATAACGGACAAAACCATCCCTACAACTTGTAAACCTGAAAATAAACGCTGACTTATTTTTGTCTGCGTTTTAATTATCGTCTCATGGGGTGCGCGTCGCATATTTCAGGGTGTCGCGAGTTATTTATATACCGTTTGCAGGGGGGCCACGTGTACTCGCTTCGGCGTTTCCTGTCGCCGCCGACCGGAAGCACCGTGCCCTCCGACCAAAATAGCTCACGCATTCCTTCTGGATTACTCGCCTGTACCGCGTCTTGCACATGCCACGTAGCAGGAGAAGACAACTAGGATAAGAGAAGAGGATGCCAAGGGGTCGGGTCCGTGCGCGCCTAGCCTACACATGCTCTCAGTCCTCGCTATATGCGCGCGTATTTGCATTATGCAACAAATCTCCTTCTCCAGCTTTTTAAATGGCGAACACGTGCCCGAAATGCACCTCCGGAGATGGGAACAATCTAATTTTACTTTCCTAATTGCACCATTGCGACGAATTTTTAGCTTGTTTGCATGTGATAATAATAATCTTGTAAATTGTCACAGACGTAAGAACATAGTGCAGTCAAAAAATCTGATGTAGCTGGAACCACAGTTGTACTAAGTATATGTTACGAGATGATAATAAGGGATTTTCTGTTGGAAGCTCACAATATCTTGAGCCTGAGGTAAGCAGATACAGAACATATTTGCGCAATTATTCATTGACAATTGTTCCATTCATTCACGGTCGGTGAATGGCGACGACTGGTCGCGCTTACATTGGATAAAGCATTTTAATGATTCACACCGCATGCCACATTCCAAAGTTAATAATTAATTAACCGATTGGTCGAGCGTGGAATGTCGACCGCCGCAGGACATGACGTGAGCGACGATGCGTCAAACTGTCTCTTCAACTATGACCACTTCATACCATACTAGCACCAACAATCGATGCAGATCACGTCATACTTCCGCATAGTTGGATACTTTGAGCAAAGCGTAGAAATTGAGGGTCTAGTAGCCTGAACAACTTACCAGCATCTTGAACCAGTTTCCCAAAAATCTCCATGATGTGGGGCAGGTCTGTGCTCAGCGGTTCGGCGGGCGACATTTGAAAAAGGTCCAGCAGTACGCTCGAGACGCATTTTCTGCAATTAACGAAAACACCACTTTAGTCCACATTTCACTGCAGGTAAGTTGACTTTGCAAGATTTCACTGGGTGCCCGTGCGTAACCACGCGCCAAGCCTCCGAGGGCGCGAAACGCATTGGCGGGAAAGCCGCTAAGAGCATGGATGTAGGTAGCTGTAATACGCGCGCGTCGCACGCGCATGCGCAACGCACTCAACGCGTGAGATTGGCGGATACGGGTGCAGAGAGCAACACTATCTCGCAATCCAATTGGACGAGTCCGCTCAGCATCGATGAATGAAATTATCCTACGTCGGGTGAGCGCGTACGCTCTGACGTTGTTTAGTTCGCCCACGCGGGACTTATCCCGTACGCAATTCGCTCCGATTCTGCCATTCGCCCACGCCAGCAAATCTGCACGTTTTGAATTATAACCAACGAGGTGGATGCTGCAGCAATCTTGTCAGCGGCAGGAATAGTCGACGTCTATATACACCCAGGCGTCGTGCAAAGCGTAGTTGAGGATCAATTGTCATAAAGATGAAGCTGTGATGAGGACGAATGGGAAGAATAAGGGGATGATTCTGAACGGGGTGGCGGTACGCGCCTGGGCTACAAGTTGGAAGTCGGGTTCCCAAATTGGAATTGCTAATGCGAGCACGCACGGGTACTCAAGCAGCTCCCGGTTCAGTGGAGAGCGAGCGAGATGGGTAAACGCGGTGGACGACTCCGCCTCGTAGTCGTGAGCAAAGATGGCCGCTGGCATGCATCTCACCGCACATCATCATTGCAGCCCGCCATTCGTTTAGGGCGTCGGGCAAATTCTTACTCCCTGAGCACCCCTTGGTGGCATGGGTGCTCAATGTGATATTAAAGATTCATGATTGGCCGTTCGTTGGCATCGAAATATTCGAGATTGAATTGGAATGCAAACTCAATGCGCGACATGCAATTAGCCAACAGCGGGATTGCAGCAGCCAGCGCCGCGGTGGTGGCAAAATGGAACGGAAATGGAGAGACAACGCCCCGGGGGCGCATTAATCGCTCGACTAGTGGCCATCCAAGCTTTTCCTCACTTCCGCTAAAGCGCGCACTAAAAGTCCGAAAATATGAATTTCATTCAATACATGCGCGAATGCATCGTCGGCATTTTAAAACGTTCAATGTAATCATTGTCCCTGGAAATGCCACCCCGCAAAACCAGGTGTGACATTTTTACACCACTTTTCGTGCAAAATTTGCCAAAGCCATTAAGTGTCAATAGCAACCAGACAATACACAATCGAGGGTGAGAATACGTGCAAAAGTGCGAATTCCTAGAATAATGGGGCGTGCCCCAGTTTCGGCCAGGCACAGGTAAAAATTAAACGGTCCTTCGGTCAAAATTGCACCCCCTGCACGTCACGACCGCTTTCTACGTGCACTACACAATCAAAGACCAGTGAACGACTGACCATTATCATCTTTCTCTGTGCGCATACCTTCAAACGCAGCAATAAAGAGACGCTACACAACAAGCGCAGCAATGAAGCAAAGAATGCGACGACGGCACATGTGACCTGCGCCTGGAATGCGGGTATTAGACGGAATCACAACATGCCTTGCACTGCCCATGTCCACCAGTCAACAACCTTTATTCTTCTCTCGGACGAGAGCAAGACGCCAGTAGGCACAAGAGCGGCTTCTATCCAGAACTAGTCCAGAATCGATATGTAAGAGATGTCGAGGAGGTGCCTGGCGCGATATTCCCAGAATATTTCAGTGCGTTGACCGCACAGCGTCCACCTGTCGATCGTCAAGAATGCACCAACAGAGGATTTTAGGGACTTCCACAGAGTGCACTTGAACGAATGTTTACATTCATAAATCGCATAACCGCACCAGGTTGTGCACGTCGCGAACATTAAGAGGCGCCGGAACGTGATCCAGGCGCTGGTAAGCCAAAACATCTCGTTACTAGTAGCACCAAAGTGATATCCGGTTTCACCATTGAAAACACAAACAAACTTAATCTTTCAAGAATTGCAAAACGAATGCGAACATTTACAACCGCAACAAATACAACAAGCCAAGAAAATGAGTAGATTTACAGCAATATATCGAGATTGAAAGTAGGTATCGAAATTATTCAAAGATATCATTCCACGTGTATAGTGTGCTGTGCAATTGGAAATTCTAGTAGAAATATTTGCAACCAAACGTCGGTCGATACAAAGTGAAATTTTAAAGGTGATTTATGACGGCAAGGACGCGTCAAAGGCCTTGTCGCCGCAACGCAGAATTCTAACAAGCGACTTTAAAAAATTAAAAAAAAAAAAAAAAGCGAGACGCACTATTCTAGGCTATTGGATGTGGGCACGCAACTACGCACTTTTTTTGGTTCAGATGACTGAACTCTCAAGAATCTCTTCGTGGAGACTTAACAGTAAACATGTCCGCATCGCGTTTTCGTGTCAAACGCGAAGAGAAGCCTTGTCCGAGTGGGGCATCCATGAATGGAACCCGACACGTAACAAGGTCGACTCAACAAACACGCATTTACAACAAATATTTGTAAAACAAAAAAGAAGCATGATACCTTTGAATACTTTCAATGCAAGCCACGCTACGTGTGTAACTTTTACAGATTGTAGTGGGATGAAAGTGGTATCCATTCGTGAGGTAGATCTCTCTGTGGGCCGGAAGTGACGCCATCGTACGGAATGCGCGGTGCAATACGAATGGTGAATGAAATCCAGGCGTCATCGCTGTCGGACGTGAATCGTGTGTCGTCATGCCAATAAAAACGTTTCGGGACATATTACGAATACCACGCGCTGCAAATACCCGAACATAATCCTAGTTATACGTTATACACCTGGCAAGCTGAGTACTTCGTTTTATAATTTAACCAAATTAAGCACGAAACGTGCATTTGCAGCAAATGACATCAGGAATCGACGCTATAATTTGAATTGTATGAATTTTAGAAATTCTCTCATACCATTATTTCATCCGGGTGATGGTAACGCGTATTGTGCGACCGACTGGTTCTTCATTTCTCCGCTTTTTGTGTCTAGGCTAGTTTGTGGAACAACTGTAATATATTTATGGTGGTTTATGGGTCGTCGTTCTTTGCCTAGCCGCTTCTCACTGAGAAGAAACGCCCGAAAGGCATCCGCATGTGCATGTGGCAACCCCGTGAATGTGTGCACATGCAGAGAGAAGTAGCTGAGTCGCGAGAGCTTCTCTCGTCCATGTAGTCGCATTGCATTCGGCTTGATCGGAGTAGGGACCAATCGAGCGCGCGTGTTTGTGTGAGCCGGTGCCGTGCACAACATAACGGCCCTCGCATTCCAGCCGACACGGAACAAACACTCTCACGGTCCCCGAATGGAGGCCACAATTTCACTTCAACCACATGTTCGAGAAGCGCGCCGCGCGTCGTCGATGATAAATAAAATGGTATCCGCCCCGGGCCAACAACATTCCATTTCGTCCACAGACCCGCACAATAATGAGATTCGAAACCGATGCCATCAATTGTTTAATGGTTCTTATTATTGATTGCTATCCTGCAGAAATCACGGCCATAAACTGATATGATGTGCGTTTTGCGGTTGTTTCGTCATTGCGATACGAAACGACGTAAAAGAAGCGCGATGTGCGTGTGTGTGCGCGCGCGATATGGAAAGCGCATACCAAAACTATGCACGCGAACGAGGCAAAAGAAACGGCGCAGTTCTAAGGCGGCGTAACCATGACAACGACCTCGCAGTTCAAATGCGCATTTCTACTTAATAAACGCCGCACCGCGCACACACCATTCATAATTAGCGACTGCGATAAAGTTGTGTAAACATACGCACACGACGCATTGCCTTGCATTTGCATCGCAGTGCGAAATTCTTCATCCTTCGAAGGCAGCGTCCGTGATTCATGCGCTTTTTTTTCTCGGCCATCCCACACACGCGGACGTCGTAGCGAACGCGTCGATCGGAAAGTGCAGTACAGCGTCGCGTCCATTCAAAAGACGCCGTTAAAAAAGGTCGGCTTACCTCGGATGCGCCCAATAAATGATTTCCGGTTGAGCCACATCCTGTGTCGCGGAGTCATGTGTCGCGTGTGCACGTGTTCACATCCTGTGCATCGTCGTTCCCGTCAACGAAGGCGGCGAGTCCTCCCGAGCGCCAACGACGCCACACAGTAGGGCGCTTGCAGGAGACACACCAAACAATGTTATTCCTCGGGCAAATACACCAATCCACATTAGCATCCACTAGCAAGATGAAACCTTCCGGTTCAGTGGCCACGTGACAAAACTTCCAGGAATGTAGGTATTTTTCTTCTCAGTGCACTTGATAAGCATGACTGTCCCGATCTGGGTTGCTGATTGATGTCGTTTTGGCGCGACGAGCCCGACGCGACCTACGGTCCGACGAGCAGCACCACATCACCGCACGACGCCACAACGACGCACTCAAAATGCGACTGAACGCGCGGGCTCGCGCATGCCGCAGATGGCGCGCCGCCGCACGCACACCAGGGCACAGCTAAGTGGATTAGGTGGGGAGCGGCGTGGCATGGGGGGCGCGGGGCCGCCACACTCACCCCTCGGCTTGGACTCGCCCGGAAGTGCCTCCTCGCAGGCGAACAACGCCAGCGGGCAGAAGGCAGGCGGAGAGGCGACCGACGCACCGCACGCAATTCGACGCACTCGCCAGACTCGCACCAGAACCCAAACAAAACTTATTCAACCCAAGCAGACCCAAGACGCAATGAGGAGCAGCAGTCATCTATCTCTGTATGCACGTGAAGAAGAGAGGCTTCGTGTATGCTGCGTGAGCTCTTCCAAGACGGCTTAGGTTACACACGCGACTTACAAACTGGCGCTTCACCACAAGCGTGAGTTTCGTATTCATTCACTTTCTTCACTTTGCTAAACTGTCCCAAACCCAGCACCTCCACCATACTACACGTAGCCATCCTCCGGAATCCTATTCCCATCTCAAAACGAGAAAAGGGTACCAAAGGATAAAAGTCTTACGATGAATTTATTTAAACGATATCAGACTGATGCCTCTCCTCGCATCAAGTGCATCAGCATCAACCTTGCTTGGACCTGCCGCCGACGGATTCCAGGAAATACGGTCACTAATCTTGGTCTGGCCTGGAGAGCAAGCCAGACCCCACGCATTCCTCACCGACAATGTCGACATATCGCGCTCTTCGTTTCACTCCATCTTCTTGCAACTTGCACCATCGAGCACCACGTCCTTTAGTATTTTCAACCTCGGACCACTCGAGCAAAGTATATCTTTCTCAGCTTCACGTGTTCACATGCAAGTCGCAGAAGCATGTCTCTACTTTGGCATCACACGAAGCCCACGAAACGAACACCTTGGTGGAAGAAAACACGAGTCTTCTACTCAGCCATACACCAAGTTAGGAGATACAGTTGAATTTTGGTGGATGAAGGGCTCAATAACGACGAATGCAACAACAGTGGCCCTGATTCGATTATGCTGCTGATGGCTACACGGATGGATGGGCTTCAACGAGCGAAAAAAAAAAACTTAATGACATAATAGGTGCGCGCATGGTGTGGCTGCGTGCCCTCGAGGCAAAAGGCGATAAGCCGCCGCGCGGGTCGCGACTGCAGCGCAGCATATTTCATTCATAACCAACTCGCTCTCGCACACAACACGTTCGCCGTTATTTGTGAATGTAAACAACATACGCCACGCACCATTGTCAGACTAAACTGAAACATGAAATTGTCCAACTTGTATTGCAATTTATTAATGCCCAACCATGAAGCAATCCCCCATGTCGCGATACCTCGAGGTATCACTCCCAAACGCCGATACCCTTCTGCCTGACGACGAGATCTAAAGTTGGCGCGAAGCGCGAATCGCCGCTAATTAGTTGAATTAATAGCGCGTCCAAAGCCGCGGAACGCCGGCGGATGCCATTGACCCCGTCTTACGTAACGGGCGCAGGGCGCCACGATAGACCTTGAACCCGAGAACCCCTCGCGTTCACGCTCGGACTTGCGGCGCACTCGCACTCGCCCGAATCGATTATCTCGCAGCTCCAACCGCGCGCATCCACACCGCCCGCCAACGCGCGGAAAAACTACGCGGATAACGACTGTGACATCGGCCGTAGTAAACAGGTGCCGAGCTGACGACCCACAAACCAAACAAATCCTCGGAAGAAAACGTAACCCACTAGCACATTCAAAAATATGCTGCCCTCAATTTTAAAGGGGAAGTCAGTCCTCAATGCATGTGTTAATATACCTGCTGCCGCATCTTGCGTCCAGTTCGTGTCCAGCAGGATTGCGATAAAAATACTACAGTAGTATGACCTGTGGACTGCGCTGGTCACAGATGGACACCGCGACTGCAGCGTGCAATCAGAAACCCGTTTCGGATGCCATTCCGGGCGCATTCCACGTATCGCCTCTAATCACAAGGCGGCACCGGCCCCATTTCGATCTCGTATCGACGCGCATTATTTTCTTCTGCGCCCCAGAAGATGCAGCAGGCGTGAGATGATGGTACTCCGCATGCACTTAGAGCTCAAATTCGACGCCGCTGCAGGCCGGCGCCGGAAACATCGATACATACAGTCCGCACGCGAAGCGTACTAGATACTGGTTGATATATTATACTGTACAGCGTCCGAAGTCCGAACATGTGTGGTGGCACACGCGGTGGTTTTGTCGCAGTGCAGCGCGGCTAAATGGCAATTGCGTTATCGTGGCATAATCAGCCTGACGTAATCTGGAGTCATGAAAATAGCCAACACGCACACGTGTAGGACGTAGCGGTGCGGTATAATGAATGAACGAGAAAGCAAAGAGAAGAGTGCTTGTGTGAGTGGTTGTTGCATGTGTTACGAGTTTACATGATGCGGCGTTGCGCGTGTGCGCGTGAGCGTTTTTTATTGAATGGACTTGCACCCGCCGTTCTCGCGGCATCGTCGTCACAGGTCACCGCGCCGCAAAACGATAACGCGCGGCGCGCGATGCAAAACATTGACTGACTGACTGAGTGACTGTGATGACTCTGCCCCTACTACTGAATCCTTGAGTGTGGGAAGCGCAAATATGCAGAAATAAACGGCAAACCTCATCATCACATCGCAGGATGTAATATTGTGGGTTGTCCTAGGCTTCTGCTCACACAATGCGCACATATTCCAGCTCGCAAGTGCTGTGGCAACACCAATATTTCAATTGAATTCGCTGTCTATGGTGCCCAGTGGTCAGTTGATGATTTCGTTGTTGGATAGCAGCAGAGGAATGTTTTGTGCCCGCGGGGGCATTCCACGTCGACCGCGGTGGAATGTGCGCCAATGCGACCGCAGAGAGAGTCCGTGTCCAGTCAAGATGCGCTCTGCAAGGACGCGGCCGGTTCAAGGAGAGACCGCCGCGATGCTGCTGATGCAGCGGCGGCCACGCTTCTCGTCTCTCCTCATTAACGGCGGCGACTAATTGCATCGCACCTACGCGCCTCGCGCGCTCAATTATCGGCGGCGCGAAACACTTTCCGATCTCATCATAATTCATAACGAGATCAACTAAACGAAAAGCACGCGGCATCTGCCTTTGAACGTCGAAAATTTGCATATAATCACACATTGCAAGGAATAAATAAAATGCCAGCGTTGTAATATTCAGTATGGTTTTGATGAAGAAGCGCCAGGCGCTATTGCAAAACGATAACGACCTGAAATTATGGGCTCATTCTAGCGGCCCTAGCCCCATTACGTCCCAAAGTTCAACAACTTCAGAGTGCAACTCTTCAAATCATGCGTGTTTTTCGCCGAAATCGCACTGCTGCCAAATTTGTTCCGCGATGCCGCAGTTTAATATTCGCCTCGACCCATCCGCAGGAATGTTACAGGTTGTCGGGCGCTGCACTCGTCCGACGAGAAGCAACCAGCTCTGGAATGCAGCGGCAGCTCATAACAGTACCGAAACAACAACAGCACAACAACAACGGGAGGAATTTCGCCGCACAAGAAGCGCGCGCCGCGCCGCGCCACGTAGAGTAGAGTGCGCTCTATTCTGGGTATTAGCGCCTCCGGTTGCTGCTGTCCGTACGTCTGTCCCGGTGGCGCGGCGACGCGGGGGGTGTAAGCGCGACCGTGGGAAGCGGTCACACCATGCTCGCACGCGGCTCACACAACCTGATGATTTGTATACACCGTGGGGCACACACGGCGAGCTCTCTCTACTCGTCGCCGCCCGCGGATGGGACCGCGTGTGCTGCAGCCAACAGCAACAGTTTGGGATATTACAAGCCACCAGATCAAGTCGAGGTGCGTTTGGCAATTAGCGGGTCGACCTGCATTGGCGCACGTTTCGCCATCAATCGGCAAAAGAATTTCGGTTCGCCTGGCGTCATTTCTCTGGTACCCCAAGCGCTTCCACTCGATTTCTGCGCGCTGCCGCTTTTACCGTTTCGTTTCATTGGCGCAATTCCAAAACTGTGGGCAATTATGCGCGTTCGCCTCCGGCCCCAATATCAATGAACCATGTTGTATCGCGAGCAGGCATTGTGTGCGGTAGACGATTTCACTACCTGCAATTCCAAGAAACGCAGTCGCCCGCACCGCGGAAAACTGTAGCCTTCGCCTGGGAAGACCGCTCCGAAAAGACCGAGACTAAAGAGATTGGTGATAAATGGTCAGGGTGATTTACATCGGGTCGAACGCGCCAAACGTGGCGCCGGCCTACAACACGATTGTCGAGGCACTGCAGCATCTTTCTTTGGCGTTCGTCGAATCGCCGCAGAGGGTTAAGAAGATGCACTTGAGAACATCACGGACGAGCAGCTTGTTGCGGCGTCGTTAATGGACATGGAAGACGACGGGAGGCAACGATCGCTTTATTCAGAGCGGTTTTTCGTGGTATTGAACACACATGTATTTACTGCTACGCTGAATCGAAAGATAAATCTCGTCGGCCTAGTACCAAAGAATCCCCCGTGCGCAGTTAGAGAGACACCTCCAATGCCCGCCATTGCTACACAGCATTCCAACTAAGCCATGCCTGCCTCATCTCGTCGACGCAAAGGGCATGCGTAGATTTGTGTAAAGTTCGGTGCTCTCTTTAAGTTCGTTCGGTTCACGGACGCTCAGAAGATGAGGCCTAAGCTAAGCTCAATAACAAGACTGAACAGAAGACGTGCCATGCTTTGCGCCCGGCAGGCTTGGGGGGTTGGGGTGTCCGGGGACGCCGTCGATTCCTGGAAGGACCAGCCGACCGCAACGAGTACATGTGCGTTTGTGTGTGTACATCCCAGACACTCCTGGTCATTGGCACTCACACGTTCAGCAGCACGCTGCCAACAGCATCAGCGTGGCCTCCATAGCCACATTCCGGCCAGGGTTCTTTCGTCCCACCTCGCGCACCAGCCAGAGACTACTGCGCAGTTACTACTTTACTACTTACTCCATACTACACGCTAATCCGACTTTTCCCGCCATCCACATCGTGTGTGGCTCTCGTACTACTCTATTGGAATTTGTGTGCGCGCCGACCCCCGGCAACCAAACAATAAGATGAAGGCTGCTAGCCGTACTATTTTCTCTTCTCAATTGCACCGCTCTTGATGAAATAACATCCGGCCACCCATCGCATCAATTTGCTGTTTGTTGACATGGCATACGGCAGAGCATGGACGACGCTTTACATGAGGACCGCGATTAACATGTCAACAAGCCTGCCCAGAGTGTCCGGCTGAATGCAACAGCGGCAAGAACTAATATGGCACGCTGAAATGTACCGCGCGACATACATCATGCAGTTATATCGTGCCCGCCATCATCCGGTCGACTAGAAGCGATGCTTTTATCGCGGCCGTGGCATCGCGCACACGGCACGCTTTGTAGTCGCGCCTCTCAAGTGCGCAAAGCTCAACTTAAAGGCGGATGTATACAAAACAAATATTCCCATTGCATACTTGATAACACACACTACACTGCTGTTCGAGTGACTTGGTCAAAAGTGCCGAAATTTGCAAACACAAGGTATCAATTTTAATTCCCCCTTTTCGTCAACAAATTCATATTTGGATTGCCATGGAAATATTTCTCTCGGTTTATGTATTAACGTAATACCATGTATATACCGCCTTGTCGTAGCGCGATGCACCTGAAGACAATCGAGTGCGCGGATCTCGCGGCCGCGGAATGTTAAGCGCTCTCCTCTCGTACCGCTGCTGCAGCATCACTTCTGCGGATGGGTATCAAAGATGGACGACGACGGTCTGTGGGCTACCATCGCCGATGTAAACAAAGAGGCAAGGAACTCTCGCGATTCTTGCGGAATGGCCTTGAACTTCCGATGCGGCATGATGCACTCGCGTACATGGTGGCCATCCACATCCTCCCCCCTTTTGCCTCTCCAGCCCCTTTCCAACCACCGGCATTCTTGCAACGCGCACCAAGAGCTTGTTTACAAACACTGCGAATGGATGAGGAGCTGCGCGCGCATACCATATGATGATTTATAAACTTTCATATATTTTCCTATGCGGTCTTACAACCGCACCATCTAACGCTTTTAGCTTCTACAAAAGAAGTACAAACAGTAAACCCAGAGGACCTTTGGAGAACTTTCTAACCAATCATAAATATTTCCTCATTTATCTGGGAATGCATCTAGTTAGTTGTCCATTGTGAAATTCCTTTCTGGTCACATTTTATAACCGATCTTTGCTGGTGACAACACACCTTATGCTCCAAAAGTAGCAGCCTTGGATCCCGTATCCAGTGCCCGTGGGCGGTATGCGTTATAAAATAGCACCCGACGCTGCATCCATCCGAGCACGATCCGTCCCATTTACTGTCATGTGGGTGGAAATGAAATCGGTGCAGGCGACGGCATTTCAGCAACAGCAGGCAGCACAGAGAAGGGGAAAGCCGGCGCTCTATTTATAAGTTTGTTATGACTGGCCCCCCCCGCAAACCATGCAAGCTCGTGGCACGCACTCACCGACGCCCGTCGTGTGTCAATTTTCGCCTTCGACACTTTCACTCATTACGCGAGAGTACGCGCGCGCCTAAATCTATCTCCGGCACCCTAAAATACGAAGGGAGGATGTTCTAAATATAAACGCGCACAAGACACTGTACGTATCTTCTGAAGAGGCGTCATGACATATTCTCTATAATCCACAGCATATGTCAGTTTCCAACGCCTCGTGAGTTATTAGGTGCGCATTCGAGAGGGTGCGGAAGTCTTGTTACATTTCATCAAGAATATATTTTTATGTACGTCCGGAGCACGTACGCCGCTTTTGGGTGCTGCAGAGAGCAGCTTTGCAACTAGAATTGGGTGCTATCTGCATAGATCAATTTTCCAGACATGCGCGACACGTGCTCAATATATTTAGGTCTGAAAGACAAACGATATTTTCCAAAGTTAATGCCTTCCAGCATCCGATCACTCATTTGGAAAGACTGAGCGTCCAAAGATGGATGGTTAAAAATAGAGCATCTAAAATTCTTCTACAAAGGGTCTGGAGAAATTAGTACACGCCCGTTAAGATGCAACGTCTTACTGCACCAATTCAATGGTAGACAAAACGGAGGGATATCAAGCGTGTCTCGTGCGAGCTGTCCAGACAAAAAGCTCATCTACAGCGTGATGGGCACAAGCCAGGTGGCCAGCTAACGATCATCATGTATCCGGCACGTGCCGAGCGTGCCAGACAATCACCGTTTCGCATATGGCATTAAAATACACTTTAATTAAGGTATTGCCAGCCAAATACCCGAAAACTGGAACGCCTGGGTAAAAACGTAGCAAAGCAAATGCAACTCCATTACAGTGATCAGTCGCGTGCCAGCTACCAAATTCTCTTAAAATATGCAATAAAAAAAAAAGAAAAGAAAGATACTGCTCGTCATCGTGACAGCATCCTCAAATCGGACCGGGTGACTCTTGCACGTGCCCACATCACCTGCCACGCATTGCGTCTTCCTCCGCACCTGCCTCGGCGAATCCGGTAGACAGCTGCAGGACGCACAGACAGATTTCAGCACCTGGTTGTGCACACGATAAGAACCACCCGATTGGTGGCTCGTGCCTTCACATTGACGTATGAATAAACATAGCGCACGCGGCTCGATAAATGCCGCCATTCGCAGCTGAAGTAACAAACAAGCGATTCGCATTTCCATGCGCATTATGCAGGTTCAACGCGTGCCCCATGCGTCAGGTAGTACCGGGCGCGGGTGTCGCTCGCAGCGGACAGATGCGTGTCCCCAATAGCAACACGCATGCACGTGTTGTGCGCTACACGAGTTCAAATCAAAAGAAGCAATTAAAGCACAACACTAAGTCCTTTGCACGCCGCAAGAAGCAAATTTTTGTTGCCCGGTGCTGCAGAAGTAGCCGACGTAATTGAAAGCAGCAATGTCGCTAAGCGTGCAGCTGTCTTTCAGCTGTCGATCGCGCGCGATCCGACATCTGGCGCCTTGTGATCACGACTTGGTCTTCACTTTTGCACCCTTTCTATCTTTTACCGTTTTGCTCGTACCAAAAGATATCTACGACAAGGGCTATCAATAATCACCTTCTTCGGGATACATCACATCAAGTCGTCGCTTCATCAACGAGGCGTTAATAGTAAGTCAACTAAAAATACGCACGCGACTGCAATAAAGTCCCAAACACCTATGTCTCTATCCGCCAAAGAAAAAAGACATCGACATGTGGCTGCAGGCTAAAAATATCCATCAGCGCATAAAACTGACGAGAGGCATCGGCATTAAACACGAGCACCCTCATCAACAACAGATGCTGTTAATTACAATCGGCGCATCTTCAAGATGCATAAAGAACCAGCGCCCCAACTTCCTGACACGTCAATAACCCAGCCGTACCTGACAATCAACACGTAACAATGTCCTGAATGTACGCACTCCTGTCCGCCAACGCGCCAGGAAAAGTTGATGATCGTGATGGGGTAGTAGTGGAGACACATCGCAAGCTGTGCTACCGCGACTGGTAACAACACAAATAATACGATTCAATGTAGTGTGTTCCATAGCGCGCGCGTTCGTCCGGTAGGGCCTCGCACCCCAAAACCCACCTGTCCCAGCAGATGTGCAACGCTACGCTGCGTTCGCCTATTTCTGGCACAAATTCCCGTTTGCCGCATCCACCGCAGTGCATCGGGACACGATACATGGTGCCCGCCAGTCCATTAAAGAACCCTTGCGCGTGTAATATCGCCTATTCTTATACCAAAACGCTGTTTGCAACCGCGAGATATCTCATCGAACGAGAATAGAATTCTAAGTTGCAATGGGGGTGGTAAGAAAAAATTATAACTACAAAAAACTTTTGATTAAAAATTTAACACAAATAAGAGTGGCTCGCAGTTGTTAAAAAGTAGACAGAAGACAAGAGCACAATGTAAAAATTATTATCATTGCCAATAAAACAAACATCTACTCCACCTCTTTCCAATGTAATTGATTTCTAACTACTACATATCTATTCTTTGCCCAGCCGGTTTATGGTCTATAATTTTCACGACCGCATAATAATCCAATGATGTTTGTTTGCCGACCCTAGACAGAGTTCATGTGACCTATCCTGTTCCTGATGTGCTTAATGGCAAATTAATGCCCTCGACTTTATCACACTCCGGGACCCACCGCGACAAATCTTACAATCCTTAGGGTTCGTGCATTCGGTTTGGAATTGCAGTAGTACAACGCGTGTAGAGTAGTAGTAAAACAAGCCAGAGAAGTCGATAAAGAAGACGGACCGGTTCTCGCCGATTACCGCGGACTCGCGGCCACCCGACTATATAACGCCCATCGATTCTGCGGCCGATTGGACGTTTGCGTATTCTTTATCTCTTGTTTCATTGAGAGCGAGCAAAGTGGGTGTACTCGTGACGCTGACCGGCTCACCAATGGACATCGCCTTGCTGTTCTCCAGCAAGCCACCAAGAAATTCCTCTGCCTTCCTAGCTTCGGTTGTTTACAAGTTTGCGGCCGCAAAATACAACGCAATAACAACGAGTTTCGAGATGGAATTTGGAAAAGAACAGGCGCATTTTACACCCCACTAGTTGGAAACAAGTTCGGCACGCAGAGTGCGACTTCGTTAAAATTATTTCCCAGGGTGTCCCGTTAAGGAATCCGCTCGAAAATTGGTTCACAAGAACGCGAGCTGGGACAAAAAGTTGGAGATAGCATGGGAACGGCGTTGAAACGGAAGGACAACTTTCCTCGTTGATCGTGTTGTTCGCTTCCACGCGTTTGTTTTGGGACCCTTTCGGTATGATGTGCGATGAATTATGCGGATTAGCTTTTTATTCACATTGTTACCTTCCGAATAATTCATCGGCGGCGCTAAATCATACGTAGCATAGACAGAACCGTGCGGGCAATAGATATGAGGGGCTGGATGGATTTAAGATGAAGCTATATTTACGAAATAAATCAAAACCAACCACCATTTTATTCCCCTCAGAATGAATAGTCACAAATTGGAAGAACAGACCAGATTTCGACCCAGTCATGTGTCATCAAGTTATAAAAGGTTACACAATCCAAACATATTCATGGCGAGGTAGAAAAAAATCCGTGACCGAGTAGAACATTCTAGCATTCATGATTCAACCCTAATTATTCCACAAATTCACCCAATTCGAGGAAATACTATCATTAATGTTCAATGATACTGAAATTCCACTGACGCAGCAATGAATGATTTACCCAGACATCCGGCGTATGAAACAACAATTGATTCATTCCCACACTACCTTAACGTAATTCATCATATCGCGGTTTTATTAATCACGCATGAATACACACTACCTACCCCCCCTCCTCCTCTCAATAAAAAAATATCGTTAAAAACCTGTCGAGCTTTTGGAGGACGATGACAAGTACAAACAGGAGCACAAGAGTAGCAGTTCGACTGGACTACAATGCGAAAGGGGTGCACAAGTTCTCTGCTTGCTGGCGTCATATACTCGAAAAGTAGGTTGTTACCCCATCGGGTCGGCGGGTCAGCAACACCCTGCCGCCGGGTGCGATGACCTACGTCGAGAGCGGGAGATCCAAATATACACACACCAGCCGATGATGTCATTTGACCCAAAATAATGCACGCATACTTATGCAACACCTAAGACGCGTCCCAGACTCCAGACGGGAATGGGCAACGAGGACGAAAGATGGTAGGAGGAGATCACCCAGTGAGAGTATCGCAGCAATGTGGCGATTTAGGCAGCGTTCTTTGGGGGGGCTTTTTTGCGTACAAAGGCTAATCCATGTCGCGGCTACACGTCTGGGCACGCCGATATGTGGGCGATCTAAATTTGCATCGCGACGTCTATTTTCGATGCGACGCCGGCGGTGGCCGCTAAACGCTGTGCGTCTTCGCGATTTGCGTCACGCGTCTCGGATATTCATTACGCGCATTTTTGGTACGTGGAATCGACTAGATGAATCACATGTGCATCGTCATAATACACGCGAAAGTCGAGTCATGTACTGACCTGTTGTAGACCTCATCCGACCAGGCAAATTTCGTGACGCGTTGCAAGGGCGTGAGTGTTTCATCTTCAATCTCGCCTGCCGTGGGACCATCGCCCTGCTCATATACTCCTGCAAACAAATGGAAAACTGCATTAGGGCGCGTCGGTGATTGCATCGATGGAAACGTCAGTGAATACCATTGGTGGCGACAATTTAATCAGCAGTATCTAGATACTAGTTGCCCGGTGTGTTGTCACCGAGCCAAAAGGGGATGGTGTCTGCGATCTCCGGGTCGCTTAGAGAAGGTGTAGGAGAATCAATGCTCGTTGCCAGCACGGCAGTAATCTCCATTCAAGCGCGTCATTCACACGTGTCCTATGTTGGTGCGAAAATACCTCGTCCACTACAAATCTCACTACGTTACCGTACTATGAAACACCAGTGCCATTACTCTAAAAGGCGTGCGCGTCGCCGTTTTACGCCCCCAATCATTAAGATAATGAGTACGCGAGAACGTCACGGTAAACCACATCACATTAGCCTCTCTTACTTCATTCACCCATTCGAAACCATTGCAGAAAACAAATCACAACGATGGTTTTGAAACACCGCTGGTTTAATTAACCACAACCCACGCAGTAGCCAACTACCTTACACACACATACAAGCGTATCTGTCTCTTAGGACAGTGGTTTCTATTCTATGTTGCTAAAAGTTCTCACCGCTGATTCAAATGGCTCAAAATAGCTGTTTCATATAGATTAGCGACGAGACGAAACGTACCGCTATATTCAACGCCGCCGACATTGCCGTTGCACCAAACAGCGCGAAACCAATAAATTACATTTAACGCGGTTTTAAAAAGCGCAAGGAGACACCAGCGAAAATATAGGCAGCCGTGACGACACTACTGACCAGGTGGTATCCCCCGTGGAAAAACTCTTCGTCAAAGATGCAAATGCATCTGGATATAGCAGTCTCATCCGACTTGAGATTTGAGCAGGAATTCAAATTCAATCAAAAGTTTCGGATGTCAGCGCGCGCGCGCGCGATGCGTCAGCTAATTGGACATACTTTTGAAGTCGTTAATTAATACTTGGCGCTTCTGCGGAGAACGCGCGAGGACGCAAACGAAGCAAAGTAATCAAAGCAGCGGCCCTCGGGGGAGAGATTGAGTTAAGGTCGGCCGCTCCCGCGTCTTAAACTCGGAAACTTCCCGGCGCGACAATAGAAATTGGCGCGATTGTGTTTTGAATGAGCGTTAAATAGCCCATTACTGTCGAATTCGCTGCATGGTAAAAGTCAAAAAAGGCTTCGTTTACTTTGAAAAGTTTCATAATAATATAAATCCTGTATACAAATCAAATTAGGATGATCTTAAAGTTCATGTAATCTAGTTTCTTAGAGCATAATGAAATTGTGAGCTTGCTGATGTAAATGTTACTATAAATGCAGAGATAGGATTGTGTAGGGAGGTGTCGGGAAGCGCCCTGCAAGTAGGAAATGCCGGTTGACGCCGCGAGTATACACCGGCGGCGGCGAGCACGACGGGAGCGGCGCCCCAACGAGAACAAGATGATGGCATGAAATCGTTGAATGTGCAAGACGCGAATCGATATTTACGGCCGGCCTATCAAAAGCTTCGCGGCACACGCCACCAAACGCAACCCTTAATCCTACTATTCAGCAACCGGACATACAATCCGAAAATCTTTTCGGAGTATACAAGAAGAAGACAAAACTTCAAGAGCGGATAAAAATAAATAAATGCCTGTTGCTTCATGGCAAAGAAACAAGTGAAAAGTTAAGAGGACTCCAGACTTGTTCCTAGGACTAATTACCATTTTCTGCGCCACCCCAAGCATAAAATCCCTCAGCTCCCTTGGCAAGGCTGGCTTCCAGGGCGCGGTGTGCCGCCACTCAACGCACTCACTCCGCTGCGACATTTCGCGCACTTAAAACTCGACGAGCAAATTTTCACACACTGCAGCACCATTGCCGGCAAAGTTGCATTCTCAACCACCTTTGGCGAAAAGTTCCATCACTCTTCCTTCCCTTTCAACTACTTCAGTCATAGCACAGTATTAGTAAACAAAAATAAACCCATGCCTGTGTTAAATGCGTACTCGTCAAACAATTCGCACGCAACACGCGCCAGAACCGGCGAGGAAAAACCAACCGTACGACGCCGCCGCCGGACAGCGGGCATACGTCGCGCGGCGCGTATGGTAAGTCTGCCGCCGTGCGGCATCGCGGGGGCGCCACCGGCCGACTCGCCAACGTGTACGCCCATAGTACTACGCCAACCACCATCACAAACGCGCGCGATGAGGGCGAGGGCCGCAGCATATACAGTGTGTCGCGGAATCGATAGGGCCGTCAACACCAAACTCATTCCCTCTTCTCCGGGCGTGGTTAAGCGCATCATCATCTTCGCGATAACATCCAATTGTATATCATAACAGGATCAAAACACTTATCAGAACAATCCACCAACAACGCCCAGTCCAGCAGGAAAACCAGATAGAAAAACAACAAAAAGTTAACGACTACAACGTGGTTGATTCATATCCAACTGTACTGGTATTTGGTACCAATGCTACGTAAAGCGGCAATACGCGCGAAGAGTATTATGATTAGGATAGAATAAACGAGCGGATATCCCACGAAGCAAAGTTTCGAACGATGTGCACATGAGAAGCATGTATTCCTCCACTGCGGTACTTTCCGTGTTCTCGTCCGGTTCCCTTCTCGACGCGAAGGAAGTGATGTATTTACATTTTGAATGAACCACTCTCGCGCTAGTGATACGCATCGTCTCGTTCCCCGGAAGTGATACCTGTGCCTTATCTAGCAATAAGTCAGAGCAATGTCAACAGGGCATTTCATCATGAGGACATTGAGCTATTTTTTTTTACTCATTCACAATGCGGAAACTTATTTAATTTAGTAACAACACATTGAAGTACAATTGCCAACCGTTAGAATAAAATAAAAAATAATTACTTTAATAAAAGTTAATAAACGTGACGAAACGTGTGCGGCGGCGTACGCGTGTGGCTTCCATGTCTTCGACGCGTCGTCTAATAGCTCACCACGCGCCGGCGAAACAAAATTAGGACCAACTGTGAATGAGCTGGATAATAATGCAAACGAATTAAATGTTATAACTCCGTTATAATTACAAACCTGCCATTATCCTACCAAAAATCAAACTGTCTCACTGCCAATTGAAGGCTATGAAATTTTGAAGTTTCCGGGATTAAAAATTGGTTGGGAAGATGTGTTCTGATGATACAAATTGACTGTTGCCATATGGTATGCAACGAATGTTATGAATGCGCATGCAGCGTGCGTTGACCCGTTGCAACAATACCAATCGCTTTGCTATTCCCAAGCCCCGGTGGGGGTTATGTTGCTTTCTTTGGTGGTGCTGCAGACATACTGTATGTTGAGGCACGTAGCCACGTAGAAATGCGACTGGTATCGGAATGGAATTTGTTTGTTTTTCGTGTGTCCATGATGACGCGAGGCTACCGTGTCGCAAGCGTCGGCTGGCCGCCGCTCGGAAAAGCGACTTGATAATTTTATCTATTGGCATTAGAACGGCTTTTTTCGAGCGCGTCGCGACGGCATAGGCCGATTGCCCAACGGCGCTGTCAGCTTCGCCACCTCGCATAAAATAGCCGAATGCCGAAAAAGCGCCGATTAAAAATAAATAACACATCAATTTAATGCGATCCTGAGCGTGCTATTGGAATCGCAAGAGATATTCACACATCTGACGTCAAAGACAGCCCGCTGTCATTGAACAAAACTACGACGCAATTGCAGGCGGGCGAAGCAAGTGCTGTATGTAGCAGACTGAAAGAAATATAATTGCTCACCGAACGGCATGCTAATCGTAGCGGCACGCGTGCGTGCTGCAGGACTAGAAGGATACATGGCTTGCTCGTACTGTGTGCACTGCGGACGAGCGCCCACGGTATAGTATTCCTCAGCAGGCCATACCGGCGGCCCTGAAGGCCTGGTGCAGTCGCCGTCCACGGCGGAGCCTTAGATTAGCCGCTGTCGCGCTGACACACGGGGTGGCGGTGACAGATACGTCAGCCGCACACAACGAATTGATGAACACGACGTCGGCGTTGTGCCCGTCGCCGAAATACTAATAATCACACGCGACAACACGGCAGTCGGCCGCAACCGCATGTGTTGCGCGTGCTTGGGAGTGCGAGCGAGACGGGCACCAGGCACAAAACAAACGCGGTGCGCAGTTTTGCTGAGCGCGCTGAGCAAAACACTCACCTTCGTCGCAGTCATCCAGACTGTCGTCCTTGCCCAACGATTGATCTGCAATACAACAACGCACAGAGGATTAGCGGGTGCATGACATGCAGGCGCGCGGTGGTGGCGCATGCACAGGGATAGCGAGGAGTAGACACTCACCCGCCATTTTGTATCACTATCAAAACATAGCCGCTGCGGCAAAAAAGGCACGTGATTCCACCCCGGTCGGTCCCAGACAGCGCTGGGTGGCTGGCACCTGGTGTACGTCTCTTGGTGATGCGCACGTCGCACACAAACGAATGTTGGCCACAATTCACTGCCACAACTGATTCATCACCTTGATTTTTTCGCAACTTTTCTCTCGCATTCGGAATAATATGCGTGGTGTGTACGCCTCGCACGAGCGGACGACCTTGCGTACGAAAATGCTTTGGTTAGAAGCGGAGCCAACTTGCTAAAGACAAATGTCACTGGTGGCGCCGCGCGGCGGGAATTTTCAAAACGCGCGCTGAATGCAACTTGCACAACTCCAATTCCACACATATAGTTTAAGCATTCTTTATAGCAAAATAAAACGGGGAATATAGTTCCAAAAATCCTGAATTGCATTAATAAATCAATCACGAGATCATTTCGCACAAATAGCACAGCATTCATTTTTTTCTTTTAACATAATAACAAGTATTCTTTATATATATATATATATCTTTGAAAAATATTTTACACATAATAAACATATTTATACACATTCCCTCCCCAATAGTTATTTCTTAAAATATAAAAACGCCTCAAAAGAAAACTGCTTATGCTGATAAATATACTTGTCTTGCAATCTGTACGTACACATCGAAGAAGTTAATTTTTTACCCGAAGCAGTTTTAGTCGGGCCAGTAGACCACAAAACATTCGATGTTCAACGTTAAACTTGTTAAAATAGGTGAATGCAGAAGATACCTTATACCATTTGAAGATGGTTAACTTGAACGTTATTAAAAACTCAGTTTGAGCATGGATAATTTATAACGCTTAATAGAACTAGATTAAATTATCATAAAGGTGGAATTGATTGGAAGTAAACATCGCATTAAGTTGCGTTGATTGCCGGCAGCGTATGAGGAACGCACAAAATAATTGAATCTTTTACTTACTAACGTGTCACGCCGGTAACTCTTCCACGTGTTTCCAAATCACGGCGCGACACATTGGGCATTCTTTCAACATCTTAGCACATAATGTGCAGAAGCCACTGCAAATTGAAAGATATATTACTAACTAGATTTCTAATATAAAGTCTAAATACTTACGAATGCTTGCAAGGAATGAGTCGAACGGACGCCTTCATATCATAACACAATGTGCAACTATCTTCACGCACACTTTGTTGCCTCAACAGCGAGAGGAATACATGTCGTGGCAGGACTTGCTTTTCATCTGGTTGGAGAGTCCCAAATTCATTAAACGTCGAAAATGAGATATTCTCTGGAGCATATTTAAATGGCTCCGATCCGAAGTTAAATCTACATTGTTGAAATGACATGAAACTGGCAGCAGGGAAAAAACTTGTGCTAAAATCACTAAAGTTACCACGCCACCCATATAATCATTTATAATAATTCATACTCCGTCATAAAAGGTTGTGTTCTTGGTGGTAAAGATTCTCCATTTATAAAAAACACAAATTCATGCATTTCGAAATCGAGCAAGCATCCCAAAACATCTCCAGGATTCCATCTGGGCAATGTTTGCGGCTCGGATTTTGCATTGAACCAAATCAATCTACGGCATCCATCATAAGCTAGCGAGTATAAATCATCACCAATTCCATACCCTTCCTAATATGAATAAATAAGACAGTTTGTATCGTCTAATTTACATAAGCCACCATGATTTATTACTTACGTGATTTAGAAAATTACTATCTTTTGTTGCCCAACCAATTTGCATCACACCTGGCGTGATAATAGTCACTTCATAATACCAAATTCCAGAATCAGCTTGTGCAGTGCAGCGTACACTCTCAAACGAATAAGCATCACATCTGGCTTCTAATCCATCTGCAGAAATCTTCAGGTACTCACTAACATCGCAAGTATTCAACATAGCGTTGACTGGTGTTAGATCCACTTTTAGATACGTGAGAATCCTTTCATTAACTACAACTGTCAAGTAAAAAGCAAACAAGAAATAGTCATTTTTACTCTGAAATGATTTTAGTTTATACATAAGTTTATTTATTTCTTGCTATTCTTTAGGATTAGAATTCGCTTGTATTGGCTAAAGTGCGCATGCGCAAATTCCAATTTTCAGCTTCAATCATGATTTTAAATTGCAATTTCTCGTAAACTAATTGATTTCTGAAGTTGATAGTTTGGAATTACAGTTTGTTGATTGCACTAAATATGGTGTTGTAATATTTGTGTTAATTTCGGCAATGTTTCTAAAAAAAATTTGAGGTATATTTTCTGGAATGTATTTCATACCAGCTTGCCTAAAAAAGCCGAGTATAAATCATGAACTTCAAAAATTAATTATATTCCTGCGGGAAATTTACAATCGCAAATACGCAGTGTCGCTAACCTACTGGTCTACACCATCGTTGAAACCTCCGGATGCAAACCATGCGAATACAACTTAATACATTTTATATCATAAACCAAAAACCAATAAGCGTAACGAGATTTAAGTTGAACTGCCATTTTAAATCATTTCTAATGCAGTTGTAATTGGTATCTGATTTTGTATCTACGATTATGTTTTGATCAAAATATAAACAACGAGTGAAGTGTCACAAAATATACAGTAATCTTGATTTTATTTTTTGTGTTACTCACATAAATTGTCTAACGCCCACTGCGCACAAAATCCAACTTGGCGACGCACATAATGCATTTCATGACGCCACTCTTCCAACAATGCAATCGGACACGGTTGTTGTGATTGCAAGCGCTTGACGATTGTAGATTTATTCACGCTCGTCTGAGCAAATTTCTCTAAGGCGATTAATGAAAATAATATCACAGGCGGATCGGTTTCTGGTATCTATTAAAAACAAGAATGAAAAACAATTACACAAAAAGTAAATTTGCATTTATGACGCAAACTGATAAAAGCCAGGTGCAAACTTTTTTGCTACCAATGAATCAAGTACAGAATTTGGAAGAGTATGATTTGGTTTTGAAATATTTTAATACTTACTAAATTAGTCAACAAATAATCTAATGTATCTTCATTTAGAATCCCTTGACTGCTAGGGCCAGCAAGTTTTTCCGCGATACATCCAAGAACCACACAGATATTTCTCTCCCTAGGTGCTGCATCTCTAGTGGCAAGTGCTCGTTCTTTAGACAAATTAAACATTTTTGTGACACGTTGCACACTTTCTCTTGATGGCAACGGGCAGTCATCTAACAAAAGTGTTATAACAGAAGGGCCGAGTGGATCATCAATTGGAATGACATTTACCATTGATTTCACTACTTGAATCCATCCTTCTTCATTATCAGCAATGTTGTGCAGACGCAGCATTGATTGTGGTGGTTCCTGCTCACTACAATTTACATTATATTAGGTTGAATGATTATTACAGTAGTAAAGTAATTGTGTACTTGTCGACCAATGTTCCAATACATCCTAAAGTTTGTAAAACCAACTCATCCACAGTCTCAGACTCTGGGCACCCTTTTTCCTCACTCTCCACATGTTCAGATATACATGCATAAAGTGGATCTACAATAGCAAGCTGCCCTCCAATTAGCTGCGGCGATGATGACGGCGTTGGAGCGTACGACTCACTCGGCCGTCGCTTCTGCTTCCCGCAACAGACGCCCATTTAGCATTATCAGCAATCTATTTCACACCCTTTCAGACCCGTCTGGATATTGTTGTTGTTGCACTGCAGTTTGTGCAAACCAGTGCTCATACTGTGTCACTTAACCAAATCATAATTCACCCAAACAGACTGAGTCTGAAGCTTTGTAATATTCCCTCTTACTGCTTTTCTGCCTTATCTCATGTGCTTGTATTCACTTCTGATATGGTTGTCACCAAATGCATGAACTGCATATTATCTGCCAAACAAACAGCATTTCTAGTAATTGATAATAACACCAATGATAAACAATAATCCAGCTGATATAATTAGTATGCAGGACTTATTGCAGTGTGTAATTAAAGTCGCATGTATGTTTATAAGTACTTACGTGAAGTTCGCATGGAATGCAGACGCAAGACCTTGCAGAAGTCGAACTGCCTCAACGTTATGGACGTAACCGACGTAACGCAACTAGGTTAAGTCTATTCCACGTTCGGTCTGGTTGGTTCTGCGTTCTAATCCTTCTTAATTTTTATTTGTCGCTGGATTGTTTTAATTTATTGTTTACTCTAGCCAATGATGCTCTCTGCGAAGCAGATTCTCTGACCGCGAGGGTGATTTCTGATTGAGGCAGATTCCGTGTTTACATCGTTTGGGAATACTCGATGCCAATGAAACGTACGACTTTGTTGCTAGTTTGCACTACATTCAGGCGCAACAAAACATTGCCGTAGTCGAATGTTGTCTACGACATTCAACGGTTTGCATCACATGACCTCATGCGAGCGGAGCTGTACTCATTCTTATGGTCAAACGTAAATAAGTCTGGAATGTGCACTTGTTTGACACTCGACAGACAGGAAAACAACTGATTTACCTGGTAACATTTACTCTACTGACGAGGAGATTGGGTAACCTGTTCAGATCTCAGAAACTCTTGTGTGATGAATTCATCGCTAAAGTTGAGTTTTAGCACTCACGAAAGACTTTTCCGCATTGCAGGTCACGCAAACGCTAAAGGGACAGATTTGTCGCTTAGGTTAAGTTTTCACGATCATGAAAGTTTTCTCACTGCAGGTTCGTGCAAGCCGTGCAACCTGTTCATTAGTGTACAATGTGTTGCCTATGTTTGTTTTATTGGCTTTTTGATTGATTTGAATATAATTTGGAAATTTAAAGAGATGAGTAGTTTAAAATGCACGGATATCACATTTATTTTCAATGAATAATTAATATACAGTAAAATATCATTTAGAAGCTTATCGTAACCGTTACATTAACATATCTTGTAATGTTTATAAATATTTCAAAAAATACACGTAAAATGTTGTAAACTCTCCAAAATTGTAGGATTAATAGTATTAATTGTTTAATTATCATGTACATTTAATCTTTAGTGGATGGAAATTATTTAATTCGTAACAAACATTTTATGTACTTTATCATTGAGCCACTAATATATAATTATTCAGACTTTTCACTTAAAATTGATTTCGGGTGCTTTAAAATCTTTTGGTTTAATTATTATAGTCCTCGGTGTAAACGTATCACACGTCAAATTATCCTTTTTATGCACTCTTCGTACATGTGATCGCAAATTGTCTCTTCGTGCAGACCGATAGGTGCAATACGGACAGAGATGTGGTTTTTCGCCAGTGTGCATTCTTCTATGTTGAATCAACTACAACATTAATTGGAAAAAGTCGTCACGTTCCATATTTAACGATCTTACGTAGCTGACATTTAAAAATTATCAGCGAAGTCACATAAACCAGGAATAATCTAATATTATTTTACTATATTGCTTAGAAACGTTAAAAATTTTTCAAATATACTTTTTACATGAGGCATAGACTTTCTTATCACCAATTAAGGCATATTTTTGCAGTCATGATTGATAAGGAAAAGGTAATATCATGTGTACAAAAATGACCCGGGAAGTAGTTAAAACTAATGAATAGTTGAAATAGTAACTAAATTAATACAATATAACAAAAGCAATACGTACTTTTTTTAATTGCAGAGTGCGAAACCGACACAAATCGCAACAAAATTGTTTCCCATCTCGATGCTTGTGCATGTGTGCAAGTAACAATTTCTCTGTGTCACGGTCTTTCCCACAAATGGGACAAGAACTTTTTGGCTCTCCTGAAGAGACCTCGCAATTTTCTCGCACGTGACTGAAGAATGCTTTTTCAGTGGTGCATGAATAAGTGCAGGACGGACATTTGTATTCTTCACGAGAGTATCTATAAAAATATGCGGTTTATTTAATTAAATCAATAAGTAAATCTTGTACCTCATTCGTTGTGTGCGCTTTCCACGGTGTGGTACAAGCGAAGAACTAGAAGAAGTTGATGTTTGATCGTCGATTTTTGGCAAATCTAAAGTACTCAGCTCGTTTTGAAAGGAACACTTGGAATTTTCATTCATAACATTAACTCCATCAACTGCACGCCTCTCATTACTGAGTGTCATATCAGTAATAACTGAATGCACCGAAGAAGAGCCAGGTGAAATTGCCGGAGATGTAATTGTTGAATTAATTGGATTTATCGAAACTAAACCGTTTTCCATCGCATACAAAATAAACGGCATTGGGACTTCTTGAACATTGCAGACTCGGTTAACATTTCCAAGATGAATGCCACTATTTGTTGCGTTTGCAGCTAACAAATTACTCCAGATATTTATAAGATCCATCTTCCTCTTTTTTTATGTAGAACAAAATTAAAATCTTGAAAAATGTATTAAAGCCTTTTATTCTCTCTCATAATTTTTTACTTGTTTGCTATTAATCTCTTATAAAACTTTGCGGCTTATTTTTGGCCAATTCAATGTTGTTAGTTGTATCGATTTTCACTTGTCTTATTATTGTGCTTCTTCATTTGTTTCTTTTTGCATTAGGTCATGCGGGTCGCTGCAGTTATGGACTACTGGCAATCGCCAAAGGACGCGTTTTTTATTTATCCGAATTTTCGTGGATGTTGCTCGTCGCAGCGACATTGTCGTAGCGAAAAGAAAATGCAATAGAAATCTGGAAAACGTTAGACGTAGTCGGTTTCAACTTTTTGGTTGATTTCGCCGGTGTGGAAACGTCGCTGATGCGCATGACAAAAAAGTGATAAAAAACACTGGAAATTTGGTTGCATACGTTAACTGTTTGAAAAGTAATTTTAATTATTCACGGGCGATGATAAGGATGGTAGAAAATGATTTTATGTTGTACACATACTTGGCAGTATTCTAGTACCTAAAATTGATATGTCTTTTTGTGCTGAACCGTTATTTTAAATAAATTGATTAATTAGAGATACTATTGTCAACCATGCTAGTTAACGTATGATAATATATGTTGGAATTGATATTAAACATTTACAGTAAATATTTTTTTTGTTCAAGCATAATAAATATTACGTTAGGCTCATTTCTCGGTTTGCAATTATTCCCTGCTGTTTGTGCGTTTCCTGTCCAAACAAAAGCAAATCGATAAACATAGAAAAGTGTCGCGATGCGTTTTAAAAATGTATCCGCATATTTCATGTGTGCATTGTTGAATAGCCGTCACCGACCGCCTCTGTGCCATTGCGGTCTGTCACATATGTAAATACATTCCTACAGTTGCGTGCATTATTGTGAAATTCCAAACAATTCGCCGCCGCTCACATGGTCGCGATTAGGAGACTAAAGCGCTGTCGATGGAAATGTTTAGAATCGATAAAAAGGATAACTATTGCGCATGTCTCACCTGTTGCCCTTTCGTCTCGCTCGACCTCCATTTGTTTCAACCGCTGCCACCGCCGCCGCCAACGCTGGATGCTGGATCCGCCAGATGAATCTCTAGCATCAACAGTACCAACAGACGCCTGGTTGTTGCTGGACGCTTGTTGCAAATCGCTGTGTGTCATTCCACTCTGTTTTATATGATGATTGGGGTACTTTAAAAGCGTTGCAAACACATTAGCTTTACGTAACATAAATTCTGAAGTAATAGCTGGAATACGTAAATAATTCAGCATAAATAAACAACATATTACATAATCTTAAAAGGAAAATGTGGTAACTTCTTAAAATTTCATTCATTTTCAACTAAAAATAACATCAATTTAATGGTCTATAGTAAGTTGAAGTTGTGTTAATATTAAATCAAAGTGACCATGCAACAAAGAACAATCCTTGGATGTAATTGGGCGCGCGGAGGTGAAGCAGGATCCGGCGTGGTGCGACGAGCACATCCTGCCTCCGGCGCCCAGTGGAACGTGCAGGTGGTGAGAGGAAAAGTTAATGGGAAATGCTTGTGGAATGCGTGTAAAGCACTTAGCATAGGTTTATTACTCATGTTGCTTGGAGGTGCCATGGCAACTATAGGTAAAGAGAAATGACAACAAGTCCCACCTCGCAACAAACATAACCTACACTTACATCTCCTTCATCCATTTTAGGGTATTATGCTGAGGACCTATCTATGGCAAGCGAAGTACGTGGGAATCATACTGTGAAAATCAAGAATGAATCACGCGGTTTTCACTTGAATAATTTATCCTACGCTGGGCCCATTGTAATGGGAGTTGGAGGTTAGTACCACTACTTCTTTGATGTCCCTCTAAAGATGCATTCTGTGTTTTTATTTCTTCTAAAGTCATAGCTAGGTGTGTTTCTTGTTTTTATCTTGTTTTTACTGTTTTTTTTTCAGTGTGGTTCCACTATTCTTAATGTTTTATGTGTTCATTTTGTTTATTTGATAGATGTCGCCACTAAGTGTTTATTACAAGATGCCATGCCCGCCATTTGGCAAAGGGAGTCTCGTGCGAATCGGTCGTGACCTCTTCCAACATTAAATTAATTCGAAACTTATTTATTATTATCGAACATGAATCGTGAAACAAGCAAAAAGTATACTCAAAAGAAGGGTGAGAGTGTTACCTAGTGCTTTCAATTATGTTTTCTTTTCTACTATGTTTAAGAAAATAATCAAAAAATACTTAGATTTTGTCTCTAGACTTGAGTATCGCTTTCATACGGTTTGCTGACTAGTAGCGACGCCAAGCATGCTGAGTTCCATGAAATTATAAATTTTATTACGATTGTTATCATTTTATTTAAATGTGAATAATAATTTGTGCATTTTTGAGCTCTCTGTTCCTAGAACCATTGAATTTACGGCTGACTAGCGCCGCTTTATTTCTTTGGCTTCTTATGTTTTACCAAAACTGTTAAGAAAAACTGTATGCAATTAGTGGCCACTCGTTAATGTGCTTCCAAGAACCAAAAACATTCCACGGCAGCAAACAAGGGTGTGTTGACTCTTGACATTTTGCCCCACACGCATCAACTTGTGGCCCACAGCTATAAAAATACTGAATACATTGTGTTACACTCTGAAGGAATAATCATAAACATGATTGAACTCAAAATACATCTGTATGATTGTAATCTAGATAATGGCTTGATAATTTTTCTAGGAATGCCTAAAACTCTCTTGGATTAGATTTATATGTTTTATCTACCCAAATCTCCAAAAATATCTACTTATTAATGATAACTGTTTATAGGATTTATCGTGGTAGCTGCTTGTGTCATGACTTTTGAAGCAAGAGATTCAGCAGCTAAAGTCGTCCCAGCTCGACTTAAATCAGGTAGCCTTAAGATGTTTTTACTGTGTATAAATAAAACACTTGCATTTGTGTTCTTTTAGGAAGTGGAATACAATGTACACACAGACCTATCCCAAGCGAACGCTCCGCTCATGGTTCTCTGCGAACATCAGCTTCCCAAACAGGAGTAGCACCCCAACCAATCCTTCACTCTGCCGACCGTCGCTTGGTCACACAATCCTTTGTTCAATTCTCAAAAGGACTTGTTATTGACAACGAGTGTCGCAAACCACCCAATTTACTACGGGTATCACAGGTACTTAGATACATACGTTCCGAGTTTGCCACAAATGTGGTCATATTAAGTAAAAAAAGTTATGGTCTTTGATTATAATTTATTATTCTGCAAAAGCAAATTATACTTTTTTACTTGTCTATTCTCTCATTGTTTTATTTTCATTTATAATTTGTTATGTTTCTCAAAGGATAATGGATTGTGCTTAAATTGGGGTACTTTTTTGATTAATTGATAAGATGGGAGAAGGGAAGTAGAGATATCAGGTGATAAAAAATACTAGCTGAGGCAAATTACCCACTTGGTAATTACAAATAAAATACTTTTTGATTTTCAATTACAGGTTTCTTTTTAAATGAGTTTTATTTTAAACTACCAATGGTTCATAAACCCTAATTTATAGTTTCCCTGAAAAACTCAACATTAATAATGTATACGTAGATTGAATGTATATTTCTTGTGTTCTACCCTTGTCAACACACATTGAACCCTTTGCTTATATAAATTTTCACCCGCACTCAATGACTAAGATGAACCTAAAACGTAAAGTTTTTGTTCCAGAATTCAATTAGCAAGTCCCCGTCAGCTCCTGATTTATCCGAACAGAAACTGGTAGCTACTGGTTTTCACCACGAAACTAAAAAGACATCCCCAGGACATTCAGTTAATGAAGACCCAAGGAAATGCTCTGGAAACTCTACCATCAAACAAGATGCTCGTCGATTGATTACACCATATGGAGCACTCAATCCAAAATTATTACATCGACATGCATTGTCTGTTGATGAAACAGCCCATACATACAGGTACAATAATTCAAGATCAAAGAGAGACTTTTGGTTTAATTTATTAATTTATATATTGGCACTAAATAAATATCACATGATACTTTTTATTGCGATGATATTTAGCCAGTTGTTGAAATTTAAGTATCGTTTTTCTTAAAGGTTGAGTCACGAATCACTGCAGGGTACGGGGTCACAATGCTCTATGGCATTGGACCTCCATTTAGAATGTCCTGTGACATTAAGGATTCGCGATAGAAGGCGAAATCCTCTTCGGCGTCAGTGTAAAATTGAAGCGGAGGATGAGAAACATTTGCAACACGAACAAATCGCCCGATCAAACTCACATTCTCCAAGGATGTCGCATCAACATAGAACGAAAAGCAATGCCTCAGGTAAATCAAGTAATTTCATGAATCAACTTGATATATTATTTTTCCGATCTTGGTGGAACAGCGGGTGGAGGTTTAGTTGCAGGTTGAGGTATTACTGGTTTTGATTCATTAGTAATAGCATCAAGATCTGGAATAGGTCCAGGTCCTTTCTGGGAAGGTACTTTATGTGTTTTTGGTTTGGCCGTTAGCACCTCATCAATTATACCAAACTTTTGTGCTTCGAATGGATTCATAAACTTATCGCGTTCCATACTTTGTTCAATTACACCTAAGGCCATACCAGTATGTTTAACATACAACTCGTTAATTTGTCGCTTGAGTTTGATAATTTCCTCTGCTTGAATGAGAATATCAGTGGCTTGCCCTTGGGCACCACCAGATGGCTGATGAATCATTATTCTTGAGTTAGGTAATGAATGGCGCATTCCTTTAATTCAATTAAAACAGGTTACATTCATATATTAAGTAACGGTGTAGTTATTTATTACCTTTATTTCCACCAGCCAGTAATAATGACCCCATACTAGAAGCTTGCCCCACGCACCAAGTTGCGACTGGTGGTTGAATAAACTGCATAGTGTCATAGATAGCAAGCCCAGCAGTGACAACACCACCCGGCGAGTTGATGTACATATGAATTGGCTTGTGGCTTGATTCAGATTGCAGGAATAGTAGCTGTGCAATGATTGTCGAGCTTATCTGGTCATTAATCGGCCCCATCAGACAGACTATACGGCCTTTCAGGAGACGCGAGTAGATGTCGTAGGACCTCTCACCTCGTCCGGTCTGCTCTACTACAATAGGCACAAACCCTAGATTTCTCTGTATATTCTGCTGACAGCATTTTGGTAGCACTAGTGGCTTTTTCAATAACCGCGAACATTGTTTTAAATAAAACATGGTTTTTGTTGAAAACGATATTCACTAAAATTTTCCAAATGTCCAAGAGCAGTTGAAAGGCCTTGTTTGTTTGACTTTATGTTACTATGGCTTTATCTTGGCGATTGTTGTTTTTGTAATAGGAAGTCCTGGTTTATCCCCATCTTCTACATTTTGTGGTCGGAGGAGAAGCTCGAATGCGTCAGACTGCACCCATCGTTCTCGCACAAGAAGAAGGGATTGTCATCATCAGCGTGGAAAACTTGAACGTGCCATATCATCAGATTCACGTTTGACTGGAGTGCATCACAAGTGCCATCATCACCATCATCATCACGTTCATCCGCAGGTATCAGCCGAGGAAGCTGCTGTGTCAGGCACGTCGATTTCGGACACTGATATTACCCATTCAAGGTCTAAATACCAAAAAATCTAAATCAAAGCCAATACAGGTACAGCAGGAAAATACAAATTAACGATAGCATAAACTATTCAGTATGAAATCAAATTTTATGTAGCACTTTGAATTGTTAATTGGTCATTGTATAACATAAAGAAAAACTAAATTATTTTGAGGATAAGCAAAAAAAAATGATAAAGTCTATAGAAAAGTTGTCTGCAAAGAAAATTTAAAACGCGTTAAGTAAGTCAAAAGGAAAAGTTTAAATAACTATTTGTAATGGTTGTATTTTCTAAAAGAAAATTATTTACAATTTGACGAATTTACGTCTAAATCAATGGCCTAGACGCCTACATCAATGAATATCAAAATTTATAAGCTGAAATCTAAATACTTTTTGATGATAAGAAAAATCCAAACTAGGATTGCATAAAAAATGTTTTATTGAAAATAAAATAAATTTCAAAGCAGAAAGTTAATCCTGGATATAAAACCCATCAACATTTTGGCTTTGCCAAAAGTGTTTTTTTTTAATAGAAATAAGTTTCAAACAACTAATAAATGTAATATAAGACAATTTATATATGTATATGATGTTAGACTAGCAAATAAGTATTACAATTTGTCAGCAGTATTTTTACGTCT
>JAODGC010000007.1:1818976-1831237 GCA_027574925.1 Ecitoglossa quadriceps | reverse complement strand
ATGCTGTAGTTTTTAGATCAATGACCGCAATCTTTGCAAGTATTAGAAAATTTAACCAACATTCAAGTATGAACTATTCAGAAAATCAATAATACACAAAATAGAGTATACAAATGTTATAGATACTTCAAGAATTTGCTGTAATATCTGCAATCCAATGTGTTTATTATTACCATTTTCAAATAAAGACACTTGTTTGTATTAATTCTATCAATTCCAATCAACACGTGGCATTTAATGGCCCAGCTGTGGTCTCCACATGAGTTCATTTCTCCACCGTTCACATATCGTCATATTTCTTACTAGAATTAGCGCGCTGTAAGAGTTCATTCTAATTAAGTCTAGAAGTATATTAATCGATTTTCATCAAATACTGAAATTATGCGTTAAAAATAATATTTCCTCTGAAAATATCTATTCTTATAGTTTACAATCTTATTCCGTTTAGAGCATGCTTTCACTTTAATTCCATGTTTTCTATAACTATTCAAGCATCAAGCACAAGTGTTGTTCTGATTACCTTAAACTCACCTTTCCCTTGTTTCAGTAAGTAGTACCTGAGGTGTCATAGTTCGTAGTCGGTGGTTTCGAATAGGTCAGCGTACATATCGCATGTTGCTGCACCGCCACCTCCACCTCCACATCATCCACTTCTTCTAACACACCCATATTACTGTACAAACTACATGTGTACCAATACATATAATTTATACAGGTGTTAGGCATGGTGGTATAAATGTATCGAGGGTATAATATCGGCGAGGGTCGCTGGTGCGCGGTGAGTTCGTGCTGGCCAGTTTGCGTGGACGCTACGAAGGGAATAGAGGAAATATTTATTTGGAAAAACACATTTTATAACATTTTAGACAACAAATTGAAGACACCATACAAATAGTGTTGCATTTAATACAAGATTCTTTTTAGTTTTAATTTTATATCAATCAGAAGAAGAAGGTGTTTAAAGTGGATCGTTGAAAATGGGTTGTGCGAGCAGTAATCCTCTCGTGGAAGGCGGGAAAAACCTAATGGACGATGCAAAGCAAGCAACTGACAATGTTATTGGAATGGGAGAGAAAGCAATGCATAGTAAGTAATATTCAAAATAAGTTATCTTTATTGGTACCAGTCAAAAATAGAAATGTTGTAATTGGTATGATTCATTTTTCAATCTCTAACAGCCTTTTCATTTGCCTAGTCTTTCCTAATATTACTACACATTCATATTATTGTTATAGTTGATAAAGAAAATTAATGTAGAACGCATAAATCACATTTTATGTCGTGGCATTTTCTATCCAAGTGAAACGCATTAGCCAGGCGACTTCACCATGTGCTGAGTGTCAATATGTCGTTTTTATTATTGCAATTTTTCTACTCTTTTTGCTTATTCGCTGAATCTTATTTCGAGCGAACAATATGTTACTTTGCTTTTGTGTAAAAATCGATTTTTTTGTATGGGACGGATTTTCCGTGTAAAGAGAAATATTACAATTAAGACATTACCAGCATTTGCAGTAGAAGATACTTGGAAGGATTAATAAGGTTAAGTAATTTATTAAAAATATAAAAATATCAATTTTAAGAATTTAAAGAATAGCTGGAAATATTTTAATTATAGTCTATGGGTTTAGTGCAAATTAAACAATTTACTTATTTTAAACAAATACATTAACCATGACATAATCGATATATAAATATAGCAGTTAACATGTGAGAAATGTTTCATATACATTTCATTTGACTTTGCAAACTAAATCAATGTGCTTCGAATAAATCCACAATTTAATTTTATACGATTATACCGTGAATATTATTATTCAAATAAAATTTAATCCGAAAATTCTTCATCATCATATTCACTTTCTCCATAATAAATAATTTGATATGCTATAAATGTAAATATGGATTTTTCACAACAAAAAACTCCATACGCTTCGAATTTTGACTACTTTCCTTATAATATTATAATGGCTGAAGGCCGTTCAACCGAATGAACGTAAAGTATGAAAATGTTGGAAAATGCGTATCCACTTGGCCCTCAACAACCCTTCCAACCACCATGCTTTGCACACAATGGGTTGACGTCAGAATCTCACTGGTTTGCACGCGAATCACGCATTTTTATGTGTCGCAATCGACAACAACGACGAGCTTTTAGAGCTTTGCACTTTCTTCCCAACTGTATCCAATCATGCTCTGTATTTAATTTGTATAATGTGTGCTACATCCAAGTGATGTAATGGTTGTTCCAACTTTATGCATGTACTCATGTCAGTTTCAAAATGTTATTAGTTATTCAGATAAAGTGAAAATTATCTACCAACTTGAAAATTGCTCCTTTATAGACTTATTGTGAAAAGTACACGTTGAGACCCTAAAATAGAAATTTGTTCATACCGACTGAGAGTAAATTATAAATTTCAACGACAGGAAAATCAATGTCACCAGCGAAAATATTAATAAGCTAATACGTCATTCAAATTAGTTGGGACTTGATGGCAAAAGAGAAAGCAGAGATAATTAAAATGCTATTTGATTGACTAATTATTCAATGATATAATTTTTCAATATTTTAATGACCTTGAGAGCCTAATACGAACACCTAGAATATTCTGGTGCTTTCAGAAAATAAAAAAAAAGTTGCAAAAAAAAATAATGTTTCATGCTTGTTAATAATCAAGTTACAAACGTGCTTTGCGTGGGCGTGCAAAATTGTTTGCTTCAAGCTATTCGTTAATGTTTACTTCACTGAAATCAAGGCTTAAATATTTGATTATTATCAATAATAGACTATCAAACAGAAAAGTTGTTTGCGTTGTTAGATGAACAAAACGAATAGAAACTGTTATATTGGAAGAAAGACAAGTGAAAAGGGATGTAGTCAATGACCTATGGTCATGATCCATAAAAAAAAATAAAAAAGAAAAGAAAAGAATATGGAAATTTAGGGAGGTTTTAATTATATTTTAATTTATGTGTTCTGGTAGTATGTAAATTTCGGGGAAATTCTATAAATATCTGATTTGCTAATTTACTTCACAAAGATATTTTTACTTTTCAAACATCATTATCACATTTTATGCGGGCAAACTTACTAATTACTTTCTCAGGTAACCAATCCTACACATTGTTACTATTTATATTTCTAGGCCATTTAAATTCAAATAATTTCTCACTGGTTTTTGTGTTGTATATCGATTTAGTATTAGAAGTGCAAAACGAATAATTAGCATATTTTTCTCCATCCAGATTAGCATTTCATTACATCTACAGTATTTTTACTCGAATGGTTATTTTCGGCACTTGAAAATTTCATCCTCAACCAAGCGAAAAATTGCACTTAACGTCACTATATCCTAATGAACGCTAGAAAATCTCATTTACATTTCTCTTTGTTTGCTCGTCCAGTCGGCAACCTTCACTAGTTTTTTATAGCTTGCGATTTGTAAGAATTATGTTAATGTGCTAAAAATATTCATAAAAGAACATAAAATATGATTCAATTTGTAGTTACTTATTTCCACTGCTCGTTTCAACCTTGCTTTATTTAATTACTCATTTACCATTTTCTGCGTTATTTCCAGACGCTGGGGACGCAGTTAACACAGGAATCGATCATGTAAAAAAGACAGTAGAGTCTGGTATCACGACAGCACAGAATTCGATTGGAGCGGTAGTAAATAACGTAGAAAACACGCTGGGTATTGCTAAGAACAAAGCAGAAGAAGGAGTTACTATGGTTGGAGATGCTGTGGAAGACATTAGTGCAAAACCAGGAGAGATTATTGAGGAAGCAGACGCAAAGACAGTTCTTGCTTTCGAGGATGCCACTAACAAGATGGAGAATGAGATTAAGGAGATTGAAAGTATAGAGACGGAAGCCGTGGAAAAACTGGATCAGTTGAAGGATGAATTTGGAGAGGAGGTAGAAGTAGTTGAGAGTAAAATGGAAGAAACTTTACACATTGAGGATGTTGATGATACTTCCACGATGGCAACGGATGCTCTTGCGATTATCAACGGCGAAGAATCGGGTGAAAAGGAGGAGTAAGTGTCATGTGAGTTAACAATTATTGAGATGGTGTAAAACTCTTTTGTTTGAAGTGTTTTAAAATATGTTTGAAGTTTGAAAATTTGAGACTTGAGGTACCAACACTAAATTTTGTGAATTTGATAATATGTATTCCTTCTGTTTTTCACGTTGATTCACTTGTTTTTGTTTGAATTAGCCCGGTAATATTCACCCCATAGCACCTCACACCATCAACTCCCAACATCATTTCAAGCAGACATTAAGAGCAGCGTGGTAAGTTGTGGGAACTTTTATTTTTACTTGTTTGTCCCTCAAAAATGCTTGCTTATGGCCTCGACTGAGTGGTAATTTGTGCTGTAATAAATGTAACTGCTGAAAATGTTATAAAATCCTTACATAACAAAATGCAGATTTTTCTTTAGATTAATAATAATCTTCACATTTAATTTATCTCCACCTAAAAGTAACTTTTTTTTTCAAATTTAACTAGAATTCTAATAAAAGTAGTGAAATTCTAAGACATACTCAGAAAGAAGCAAACAACTAATTACAACTATCAAGCTTCTAAATACATCCAAAAATATTAAAACATGCACAGTATGCAAATATAACAATACCTCGTGTCCCTTCCTCAACCCTCAATAATTTACTAATTTGACTACTTCCTTTCAAGGCTAATCAACCCAATCAATCCAACACCTTGGGAAGTAGCATCAGATGCAATCTATAATCGACGTCTAAGTATGGCAGCTATTGTCCAACTGGAAGATTACGTTGATCCTGGGACAGATGCTGACGACGACGCCGACTTTGAAGACGTCGACAATCCCAACGTTGAATACGACGTTGAGTCTCACAGCGATGCACACACATCGCTCTTATCAACAATCATTTCCACTAGCACCACATCGACGGTATCTACTAGTAGTGGAGCTTTTGCCACTGCTGCGGCTACCCACACCTCCGAAGCCTATGACACCTCGACCACCACCAGCTCGCACCCCGCCTCCTCCAAAGACTATGCTAGTGGGAATGCCACTTCGGATATTCTGCTCAGCGATACCATCTCGATGAAATCATACAAAAGTGAAATTTGAAGAGGCATAAATTGAGTGTTTGATTTGTAATGATATTCACTGTTTAATTTATGTACATATTTCATTTATTATGTTGCTGTTAAGGTTGAGGATGAATGTGAGGCAATTATATTTGAAATTATTGAAATGACTATAGTCATGTTTAGAATATTTTTATACTAAATGGTAAATTGTAAATTATTCTACGCTAGATAAAATTGCTTTAACTTGATAATTAACTAAGTAAAACTTAAGAAAACATCTAGATGTGAATCGAAACTATAAGCCATAGAATGCACAACTTGATTAAATGTACTATAATTAATCATTTGTTAAATAAATCGAACTATTTCTCAGGAAAGCATTCGGTGAAAAAGCTACAAGTACCCACCCATGATTCAACTAAAGTCTTGTACTTAACTGTGCCATCTCAATGTTTATACCTCCATCGTCACATTCGAAGCCATCCTCATTGAACTCCATATTTGCTTGACTCTCCAGACTTCCAGAATTATTATCACTTGAAATGAAGTATACACGCGCTTCATTGTATTCCCCAGTTGCCTTAGTTTTCCCACTTTTCTGTAAACTAAATATTTCATCTTATTGGATCCAAATTAAAGTAAAATCTTTGAAAAGAAAATAAAAACAATTTAACCTGTTTGTATAGTTGGATCGCATAAAAAACCGAAAGAAAGATAATCTAATGAAATGTAAATAATTCTTAGAAGAAGAAAAACATTTAGATGTGCTTCTCGTTTATTAATTCCTTAATGTCCTTTCCGTCTCTAGCTCTCTTCTCCTACGTCACATCTGGCAACTTGTAACGCATGCAACTGACAACATCCTTAATCACACCATCTCTGCTTTAAATCTCAATTTGCTTGGCTTTTTGAGAATTTAATTTTACATTATTTTGTTTTCATATATATGTTGCGTTTTCATATACATATCATATTATTAAGATTTCGTGTATTTTAGTTTATAGCCAACTGAATACACAGTATGATGACATTTATTATCGTTTAGGTTTTATGTTTATTTCATCTCATTTCGCCAGCATCGGTTCTCTGTAATTATGAGAGCAAACCAAAATCTAGATTTACTCATAAATTATAAATTCTAAGACCATTTCTTTGGCTATCTTCATTATGATTGACTTGGTTTGTGCAAACTTACATCCAAAGCAAATCTTTCAAAAGGAACATAGTGCAATGCTTCTAAGATGCTGATTTTTATGGCAGAGCGGATTCTAGCAAACCCACGCGTATTTCTAGTCCATCGCATTTCGAGTGTCGCGATTAATCTTTCAAATCGACAGTGTGATTCTACTGCTTTGCACAGTTGTTGATATTTTTGACGAAATTGCATGCATTTCCAAGGAACCTCCGCTCCGGATCACCTAAAATCAGCACCCAAGATACAAATAAATCCGGTTTAATTTATTTCAAATTTTCTGCTGTATTATCATCCGCATTACTCAGAATTTGGTCTATTTTATATACAGTTAATTTTTAGCTAGTATTAAACGAGCAGCTATTAATATTAATTTAGATTTGTTTTAATCGCTTGGCTTCTTTAAGATAAATTCTACACTTAGTTCGTTTCATTGTTACATGACTTTTCTTCTTCTTAGTTAGACACGTCTTTCTTAATCAAGTATGATAATAGTACGATACATAGACAAAAAATAATTGTTATCGCCTTCCTCGTTAGTGGTATTATCATTTTGGCAGAGTACTGAACTACTTCTTGGGTGTTTACATCCAGTTTGTGGCCTATAAATTCCTCGGTCATGTAATGTTGCTTTGCTTAGTATCATCATAATTCGCAATTGGCTCAGTTTAAAGCTTGTTGTCCTTTTGTTATCATATATTACAAATCGTGTCTGACATACAATGAATTGCATACATATGACTGCTGACAATGTCTTCGCCAATATACACTTTAACTATTTATACATAATCATAAGTTTGTTTTTATCGTCGTGCGTCATTTTCAAAGTTGTACAGCATCCAAGGACTTGTCAACATTGAGTATCAATAAAACTATGTGACGAATGAGTTGCTCAATGACAATGGGCATGAGCACGAAGGGCAGCATATTTAGTTGTCGTGATCTCGTTCGATGACATTAATCCTATGGATGATGGCTCTATGTACAGTCTCAGTAATCTTTGACAAGTCTGCTCTTGTCTCTTTAACTTATTATTACTGTACGTCCTCTGGTTGTCTTTTTTCTTTTTTTTTTTTGATTTTCTTTCATTCTACATATGAGTTTTTATAAAATCTTACCAAAATAATTCGTGTGATTTCATCTCATTTTTCAAATTATGTCATGTGTCCAATTATCCTATGTTATTCCTGTACTTCATAAAATGTGGACATAAATTGCACCGATTGTTTACTAATCAATCAACTTAACAAACAAAGCATGCTATAAGCTACTTTTTTTATCCAATGTAATTTAGTACTTCGATTAGGTCGAGTTTAGCTCCGACTTACGGATTTTTCTGCATTTATTCGTTTAACTTGTTTTTTTTTGGCTTTGGCTTTAATGTATAAATCTATGTTACCTGAGTGCACATAAGTATGGTTGCGCATGTTATGCGACTGATTAGTAAACCTTCGATTTAACTCATCTGCAATCATCTGCGTTTGTTATAATTAGCACAAATTCCAGCCTAACTCAGTCATAACGCTAAAAATCTCTACATGGCCAACAGCGCACACAAGTTATAAATATCAATAAAATACATTTGAATCATCTTAATTGTACGAGTAAGTAAAACATTTATAAAACTTTATTCATCACGGCGATGCGTGGGCCAAATTTCCTTTAGATTTGCTTCTTACACTTGCAATGATTCTACAATAATATAAGACACGTCATTTAATTGTAATAGTAACTAATCGCAACTAATCCACGTGCTTGGAATACATATCTTATACACATAGTTCAATTGCATGCAAATGCAGAAAATGCGCAAAAATGGAAATCGCATCGAAAACGATTTATTTTTGGATACGTGACAACATTACTTTCGACGTGTTCATTAATTTATTTGCTTTGGCACGCTTTCTATGAGCTCGCGCAGTGAATAACATCAACAATTATATAACAAACAGCAACAACGTTGTAGGTATCATTTCGTATTCATCATTTACGTTTGCCTCTTTGGTTTTTTCTAGTATCACCAAATTCCCATCAGTTATAGGCTTTGGTTTTGCTTTCAATTTGGAATTTAATTTCATGGCTACAACAATATGTATAAATGTATATGGTATTTATATTTAGATCATAATTCTTTTATTACATCATGATTTTACTGCAATTTGATGCATTTTTTTAAGTCAATGATGGTATTTCTTGTCTTTCAACAAACAAATTTGATAAAGTCTTATTTGATTTTGGGCATGGTAACCCTTTTTTAGTATTTATTTTTGAAGGATGAATAGTAACAGATGGTGCTGCTTTTGAGAGTATTTCAGCAAGTAAAGTTCATTGAGTTTGAAATGTTTGAAAGTCTTTATACAGTTATTAATCTTCATGAAATTTCAATCTTATTTTAAGAAAAGTAAGAAAAACCAAACATATTGTTGTAAGAAAAACATTATCAAAAACTGATAAATTCAAAAAAAAACATTTTAAATGTTTAAATATAACCATCCTCAACAATTCCTATTTTCTCCCTTACACCATTTCACTTTCATTCCATATTTTCATTATGTCTTCATACGTTAATGATATTTACGGCTGTGCACCGTTCCTTCCAACACTCTCTCCAAACTTTTGAATGACAATAATATTTGGATTTGTATATGAAGATAATTTTTACCTTACGTAATCTTACTTAACGTGTACTTTTATTTTAGACACAGTTCGATGGTGTTCTTGCTAATGTGCAGCTTCAGCTGGGAGCGTCAGTCAAAAAAGTTTCTCGATTGGCGGCAGGCGCACGTCGCGCCGCTTGTCCCTCAGATAGTAGTTATCCACATCATAATAATGGTGATAACTTTCCGTGGCGAGCTTCCGGCCAATTCGCAGTCGCAGGCGGTGCATCGCCGCAGCAGTAGTTACCGTCTCAGCAGGCGCCACTGCTTGAGCTTTGCGATGTCGTGGCGATGCAGGAGCTGATTTCGCGCCAGTTCGAGTAACACCACTGCTGGCCAACTCGCCGAAACCATCACCTGGTGCACTTATCGTGGATGGCGATGTCGGCGTAGTGCTGGCTCGCAACCGTACCACGTCCACCATGGAATTGGTGCTGCTGCATTTTGTGGAGGCGGCCGCGTCGCGAGAAACTATCGGGCTCCATCACAGTACTGTTTCCATTTCTGCTATCTCCGTTCGCTGTCTGCGATGATGGAAGAAAGATTTTAAGACACAGTGGTAAAACACCCACAATGGCTACATCCATGTAATAGCAACTAAGAAGATTACAGATGCAAACACATGGCGTGATTATCATGAAGAAAGCTCAACGTAAAAAAGCACATCTAAACGTTTTTCAACCAACAGGCCAGTAATTTAAAAGCACTTACTATAAACAAGCATTCTATTAAAATAATCAAATTTCAAATGCACAGACCAAATTAAATTAGTGCAAAATACAGTGTAGGTTTTCAAATAACTCACTTAAGATCATCCGTGCTACCAACGTTCTCGTTGGTCAGGCCTCGCAAACGAGCTCTTGCTTGCTCTCCAGACACGATGACGCTGAAATCACATAACATGCTAATTAGCAATAGCTGCAGTTGGTTGCGGCCGACGCCGGCGGCGGCAGAAGCTGGCGTATTTCACATACGCTACAAACAGCGACCTGCATGTCAATGGTAGAAATGATCATTGCAAATCAAATCAAACAAATGTATTTAGCGTACGTGTGTGTAAGCGTCACTTGGGGAACTTCATTGTTAATTTGCATTGTTATTAACAGTTTCTCTGATGTGGTGTGTAAAGTATGTCGTTTGATATTAAATAAGCTAAGCAATAATTTAGTGAGTGCTTATGAACGTTTCAGCTCAATAGCAAATAAGTTATTCTGCTCTTGACATTTAATATTAAATGATTTCCGAATTGAAATAAATTTACTGAATTAAATTACGAAAGGCTTCGTTTCTATTTTGTTTTATACAGTTTTACTTTTATTTCTTGCAAATAAAAAAAAGAACATGTTGAATGTCGAAAGTATATCCGTTTGCAACTACAATGAAGTTATCTACGTATTGCAGATCCGTTTTGACCATGTTTGGCTTATCTTCTTCACCTCTACACAATGATTTTTTTAACCCTACTCGTTGGTTCTATTCCCTTGCGATTGGCGTCTCACATTTTTATGAAACCTACGATCGTGTAATTTTTTTATTAGCTATTCTATATTGGATCTGCGAGCAACTACGCTCACTATTGAGACCGACATACTGAAGTGCGAAATAAAAAGCAATAATTTGCGATAAAAAACATAATAAAACTGATTATATCGAAATTCCCTGCACTTCTTGAATATCTTGTTTGCAATACACCTGAGCACACGTAAATATCTACTTTAAAGAATCTAGAGTCTAGACTTGTTGTCATCCGTTAAAAATTTATTTGAAAAAATTTTCATTTGTATAGAATGCACTTTAGAAGTTAATAAATGTTTATGTTGTCCAATCTCAATTTGGCTGCATACAAACTGCAAAAGATAATGGAGAAATAGTCCACGCTAAAAATATTTTACTTCTTTTTTTCAATTTTCCACTGAGTGACCTACGTCAACGTAGATTTAAGAGCCACGAGTTTAAAGCATTCAGATGACATTATTACGCAGTTTTCCTCACCTCACCTTCTATTTAATTTAATATCCGGCTTAGTCACATGACTACGAGTGTGTGCTTTTTGCAGAAAAATCGACATGCAATATGAGCAGTGTAAGTTATTCAAGTCATGAAAGTATTCACTAGTTGATTTTCAATGCTGTTTAAACGACGCGCACAATTTATGTCTTCTGAATCCTTTGAGGATGAGGTTGTCCTAGTGAAAAGAGTGTTTAGTTCGAGCTAGGAGACGCTTAAGTGTGTTTATGTAGGCACTTGCGTCCCAGTCGCGAGTGTTTCCTATTACAGCACGTTTGCACTGCAAAGGGTTGAGAAAGCGGCCTCCAGAGTGAAATAAAAATTGGAGCGCATAGCCCTGGTGCATTTTGCGAGGATTTAGAGGTGTATTTAACTTGCAACAATTTGATTTGGGGTTAATTTGACGTAATTTTACAAAGAAAGCAATAAAAATTCTAGATTTCTGCTTTGTTTATATTTGAAGAAAATAATTAATTCTTGATTAGGTTCAGAGATATATTTAAATTAGTACATGTGCAACATTATAAAATCCGTATTTTTAAGCCATTCTCAAAATGTATTTATTGTCTCCAAATCAATTAGGTCAATTTGATGTGTTTTTATAAAGTGATTTGCTACCTAAAACCCAAATCTAATTTAAATTAGCTACCTTTGCAAATATTAAACCAATTTATGCTACGTTTCAGTTAATAAGCATAGCAATCATGTTCAAAGCCAGTGCTTAATGTCCTATTAAATCTTAATCGCAAATTAAGTCCTAAAAGCTGTACTTTAATGCACAAATTTCCTGCCTTAAAAGTATTTGAAGTCCTCTTTATTTTTATGTAATATTTTGCTACAAAATAAGTGTCATTAGAGTCGTTAGATATTGTAGTATCTTGTGGTGTTAATGTTTGCTTTCATTTTGTTCTTATGCATGCAAATAGCATTTCTATATCTAAACACAGTCAAACAATGTGGTTCGAGATCTTTAGAGCATAAAATGAATAAAACACATTTATAGCATGTTGAGTACAACACAGCTGATTGCTGCATTAGGTGCAGCGGGATTGGCAATCACTTACTCAGGTGATTGGGGTGGGCCGAGACACCCCGAAAGACACGTGGCGCGCCGCTGACGCTGCCTACGTGCAGAATTGCGCACGCACACAGAGAGATCACAAAAGGTTCGTGGACACAAGTAGACAAAGAGACAAAAGACAAAAACAGTCAACAAATCGTGTGAAGTGTCAGAGCATGTTGGTGAGAATGTGGCGGCACGACCATACAAAAGTGGCGGTGGAAAACGTAAGCTAATTTTAAATTGCACACA
>JAODGC010000007.1:1794675-1810988 GCA_027574925.1 Ecitoglossa quadriceps | reverse complement strand
TACAGTTCAACTGGTAGTGCAGTTCAGTATACTTGCAACAGGAGTTGCCTATCGAGAGAGACAGCATGCCAATCGAATGAGATAGCACGATGACTGCAATGAACTGATCTTGCTTATAAAGTGGCGAATATTTATTGTATTAAGATGAGTATACTTTAACACTTTCTACTGAAATCCAATTTCCAAGCATTTATGTGCTCCATATTTTCACTCAACCTTCAGGCTGAGCGCGCCTTAGGATTGCGCATTGCCGAATTCTGCGTCGCGTTGAATTACGCTGCATTGCTTTGAGCTTTAGCTCTAACCATCCGCATCGTCGCATCGTTGTTTGGTATCGCTCCCCTTAAGTTGGACCATTAATTTGACTTTGCCTACATTGGGCTGTCGTCGGCGAGATCTTTGGGTTACATCACGTATACACAAGGAACATCATGCGGGGTGTACATTAGCTGAAACCTAAAACGGGACGAGTAAAAGGCAAACGTTTTCGAATGTATGCTGCCGGCGCAGACATGTGGCCAAAAGCACCGGATGCGGGTTTGATAAATTGAATTAAACACAGTGACGAGGGACAACTAGAGTCGGATATTACATTGAATTGAAAATGGGAGGAAAACAAGTGGGAGTTAATTTGTTTATAATATTGACTTTAAAACATTCAAAATTTATTTGATGGCAAATCACGTTTCTATACTGGGCAACAGATATGAATCCATTAATTTTAATCACAAAAATACTCTACAACAAAATTAATCGCTTGAACAAAATATTAATTATTAGTCTATTAATTAGAATCTAAACTACTTCATTCTAAACATGCAAATTGATTTATTGAATATTTACGCTTTCATAATTTATTAATTATTTTCAAATTCACCCAGGATTAGAACAATCCACAGCAAATTTGAACATTCCTTATTCAATATGTTTCTGCGTGTGAAGATAAAAATATTGAATATATTTGTAATTAGTACAATTTTCAAAGTTCATGCAGCGCCCGGTCAATCATAAGCCCTGCAACAAAATTTTGCGTCAGTAGAGACAACGTGCACCGCAAACGTAAATGAAGGTCTCAGGGTCTCGGCCTAAGGAAATGAAGTATTTTCCTTCCAAACTAAGCGCTTCATCAGCATACCTGGGTCTCCAAAAAGAAGAGCTTTGCGATATGATTCGTATTCACGTATTACATACATACGACGCATATCAACAACCCGTGGCTGTTCTTGGGATGTTGTATTCCAAACACGCACCATATTATGATAAGAAAACAAAACAAAGGATAAACAATATTTATGGAAAAAATTGAGTAAAAATAATGTCGGAGATAATGGGGACTTCTGTGAACAGAATAAACAAATAGATGTGAAGCTGAGGCAGGAAGAGACTTGGAAAAATTGCATGAACAATGTGGCGTTCCGCACGAAGAGATTAACGGAATGTCGTGGTGTGTACAATGCAGCGCGTGCTGCTGCGCAAAGTGACGTAACGCGTGGCGTACTGCCGCCCCACAGCTTCGCACACTATCGCCGCCGCAGCGGCTGGTTCTGGACGATCGATACCGAATATCTCGAATATGCTTGCATACTCGCTACTCATACTCTTAATTCAAGCAACGTTTGGAAGTTTAACCAGTGTCAACAGTTGTAACATTAAATTTAAATTAAATAATCCTGGCACAATTATTAATGTTGTATTGTTGTAATAAACAGCATTTAGTTGGGATAATTGTGAAAGTTATCAATAATTAAATCTGCACCTTTTCGAACAAAGCAGTCCAGCAATCAGGCAGCAAGTAGTGGGAAGTAGAGTTCAGTGTGGGTCCATGACCGGCATTGGTACAAAACGGATAACACTAATGATTCTCATAATAAACAATGAAATATTTTCACAAAATATAAACTAAAGTAATAAAGAAATTAATGTAGCTTGAAATTTATTTATTAAATGATATAAACAAAATGTAATTTTTAGCTTCATGTAGATAATTGTAATCCTCCGCTTTATTATAAGTGCATAGCTGTATTATATTTTTACAAAAGTTTTAATATGCTATTTGTTTCCCGCTTGGCAGCTTTACTTACCAAATAATGCGCGTTATCATTGGTAAGCCGAATACCAGTCTCTTGGCATGCAATGCAGCAAAATCCACAACACAGTATTCAGCCCTGCATACGGCCTGAAAGCTAATCCTTAATCGCAATAATAACAATCACATCAATAGGGCAACTCTCGTTGTGATAGCACCACTCTCGCGAATATTCCCGTGTGCTAAACGTAAATCCCAACTTCCCTGCGAGGAAATGGCGATAACAAAAACAATGAAACTTAATTCTATACATAAATGATTATTAAATTGTGTTAGAATATGTTTATGAATATCTGAGAATGTGTGGTAAAAGACAAATTCGATAAACTTCTTTATAAAATTAATTTTAAAAAATCTGATTAAAGTTACCACCATCGTTATTCTTATTACATTGGTATCCCTGTGCCAGATTTAAGATTTAACAACGTACTCGATCTCCCACCACCGGCCCCCCGATAGCTAGATATTTGTTCAAAAAGGACCGGTTCTCTCCGGTTTTAACTACAACGCTCCCAACGGAGGTGTTAGCAGGATTTAAACTCTCAAGCCAAGTGTACTACCGAGGTAGCCTTGCCAAAATCCCCAATAAATTCGCAATTGTCTCTAATAGATTAGTCTAGCAACAGATCAATCCGCAATACATTCCAGATCTTTACCTAACCCATACGGGAGAATAGGTTTTACAGTACGAATTATTTATTATTTTCTTTAGAAATAATAGACCGGAACGCACCTAATGGTAGAAAAATTGCCAAATCGTTTTACGTTAAGACTAAGACTGGAGTGAGCAAAATGTATTATGATTGTTGTTGCAGCGTAGGTAAAAAAATTGTGGCGAGAGTGAAGGATCATTCTAGACTGTTCTAGAACTGGTTACCTGCAGGTAAATAAACTGGACCTTGGTCACGGTAGGATTAGTAGCGACGAAAGATGTTTACTGATCAAAACAACCGAAGTAGCTGGGATGTGACTTGCATAAAATGTTGTCCTGTGTTGCTCCCTTGAAAGGTATAGTTTTCAATATTATTTTTTTTCCCCACATACATAGTAATAAACAATAAATACTTTAATTACTTTTCAAATATTCCAATATTTCCGAAACACATTCCTGCCTTAGTGAAATTCAAATCAAGACTAACAGCCTTCCTCTAAGTTAAATAAGATTTGTAAGCTTTGCCATCAGTTTTAGTGCTAGTCAAATAACTCCTACATTTTAACACAATTTGATTCCATTAAAACTTAACTAATGAGATTTATTATGACTCTGGCTATTAAACCAACGCCTTGCCTCTGCTAGCTCCTGAATTAAATAGTAGTAACTTTATTACATAAATAAAGCCAAGGTATTGTTCTTGAGCTTCATTTGATAATTATTTATTAATGACAACTTAAGTAGGTTACTAATGTTAAATAGAGATAGTTATAAAGTTGATGAAGTATTACCAATATTTTAAAGGTTGTGAATCTAAATTGGTTTTAAATTTAAGAAGAAAATGCAAGAAATAACTTGAATTAAATATGGAATTTAATAACATCTGTGATTTGATAAGTTCCAAAATTATTGCTAAATAACTAGTAAGCATATTTACAACGTTTTGAATAAAAAATAAGAAACAACTGACAACTCCATTGAGTACTGGAATTGTTACAACTATGGCAACAATATTTTCCTTTTTATTGTATTGACATCAGTTTACTTTGACACTTAGAGCATCTTTGATACTAACGTTTTTAGCATGTTGCCTAATATTAAGTTTTCATTGATTTCAAATAAACTCTATGCAAGTTCCTTTTTATTGCAACGCTTATGGCAACTTGCAACAAACAGAAACCACACGTTCCATTGATTGCAAACAATTCAAAGGCTTTCCCATTTGAAAAATTTATAATTAATTAATATTGTTTAATCTAGGTATAGATAATTGCATACTAACTTCACTGCCAATCAATTCATCAATTACTTAAAAATCCAATGTGTTAATTAAAAACTCTATCCTATCGTAATTGTCTTTATGGTTTTCATATATTTTTAAATGTTTACTTATATTTGTAAATTGCATGTTGAAACATATCAATTTATCTACTTCTGTTTACAGCATTAGGGTTGAAGCGTGTTATGGGCTTATTTTAATCTCGCAAGCTGCAACCGATGTAAATATTGAACTCTGTTGCCAAGGGTTTATAAACGAATGCATGATACAATTGCTACAAATCTATCAAATACAATTGCCCCAATTGCGAGATACCTAAATATTAATTTATTCATTGTTGTAATTGTTCTGATTGTGTTTACTGCGTGTGGAGATTGTTATTTGTTAACCAATGTAATAAAGGGCACAGATAGAAGCGTCAAATATTTGATAGCAATTTATAGACTGTTTTATTGAGGATTTCATTTCTTAGATAGTACTACACGAGAAGGAAATGTACAAAAATCACATCTTATTTCGTTTTATGGGACAATTAAAAAAAACCGAGGTGCTTAGCGTAAAGTTGATGGTATTTTTTTGTTGTAGATGCAATCTCCAGCTTCTTAAAAAGGAGTTTGAAAGAGAAATGAAAAAGACAAAAGAAAAATGAAATGTAACATGTATTATCATCATGTCTAAAAGTTGGTTTTTCTGTGGGAATTACTGCACTATGTCATTTAGACTGTTCAACAAATAAAGGCAAAAGTAGAGGCTTAGAATGATGCCATTGATATATCTTACGTAAAATTATCTCTTAAGTCCAATGGTCTAGTGTTTTTGCTTCAATGACTGGGTTGATTTTTAACTTCAGCCCAATATTATAATTATAATTCAGTGTTCGACTATTTTACCTTAAAGTTTAAATGCATTGTGGTAAAAACTTTTGTAATGGGTCCTTTGTTGAAACCTTCGTCACTTGTAACTGCATGAGTAAATAAAGAACTAATTGAGTTGGAAAAAGGAAATTTCCAATGCGCACGAATGCAGTTCACTTCAACTCGCAAGTTCCTACTTGGAACGTGATGGAAATATGTAAAATTATTGTCAAGTTCAGGACGTGCTCCAACAAAAAACTGACAACCTAGCGGAAACAATTAGAAGCAAATTTATTGATTCTATAACTTACTCTGTTATCTCTTTATCTGATGCCACCCGACACAGGACACCTCTATCCATCGTGCACTTGCCAGTGACAGGATCGGGAGGTGCAAGGTTGATGTAAGGAGGCTCTTCAAGGAACGTGATTTTCAGGTGGAACTTTTCAGGCACGCCTTGTGGGGGTGTGTGACTGTTGCCTGGCCAAACAATGTCTTTGATGTCGAGACCTTCTCGTTGCCAAGATTTCCATACTCCAATCTAGCAAAAGAAGCAAAACCAATTAGATTAAACAAAGCATAAAATAATTTGTTACATTTTTAAAACATAAATATTATTTCATATTATGTCCTGAATTTCTACTCTTTGCAACTGCGTGTCTTCCTCATCTTACTCCTTATCATCAATGTGCGAAAATTCCACGAGCATAATAGTTGTGCTTAGTTTTCACAAGCCGTCTGGCTTCAACTGCATGTAACGTACTTCTCCTTGCTTTAATTGCACACTACAAATGTACATACTGCTCTATTCTGCTTTCCCTGGAATGTATAGCGTACAAAACGTAAATATTTAAATAGGTGAACGACGCTGCTCCATTTGCGGTACAAACCAAACCTGCGTCAGAAAATAGAAAACGTTTTACAGCTACTCAAAGCCCCGGGTAGCTAACTAGTACTAGAGAGATTATTTCCAAATGGATAATGTGGTTTAGTCGTTCTGAGGTACAGGACATATATAGAAACAAGTGAAACTAGGAAGATGAGGTTGACGAGAAGGCACGATTTTGACTTAATTATTTGAGCTGGATATTATTAATGTGGGTGAGGGAAACTAAGGCGAAAATTTATCAATAAAGATAAGAAAGTTATCTAGTTATGAGTTTAATTAATATGAAACGGAAATTTTAGATTTTATAAGCTTCAAGTATGAAATAGAAGTAAATTATAGAATTATAGAAGTAAAAAATTTAAAAGAAAAGAAAATGCAATGAATTAATTAAATACAATGAAAATTAATTGTTAATTTATATGATGACATTTTAATTACATTATTTTAGATTCCAAAATGACTTTAATTCATTTAGATTCATTAAAATAAAGTGGAGTTCTAAGAAAAAAAACGGAATTACTGTAATTTACTCGACAGGTTTAACTTGGTCGTAAAATTTAAATATCCTATCCGCAACTACCAGAATGCAACAGGAATAAATTTTAGTGTATGAATAATAAGTAGTTTTCAATTTGATGCCCTGAAATGTCGTTCGTAATAAAAGTGCGCGCTCGCTTTATCCTTTGAAGTGCTAAGGAGCACTCTGCAGCTTTAAAAAGCTGGGTTAATTCGCCAGTTTTAACCGTGACTTTGGTTCGTCATTTATGTCTGTTACTAAAAATAATCTACATTAAGTTCAAACAATAATCCAATAATCTATTTTATCAGCTTAAATAATACTTTGAAGTTTGAAACTGAAGATATTTTAAGCTACCACTTTCTTCTTCTGTGGCAAACTTGAAACCATGTTATTGTTTAAGAGATACCTAACAGTATACAAAATGTATGATGATATTTGTGCGTTATTCATATCTTTCCATTTCTTATCCATGATGAATGAACCACAAGGAAGGAAATACGAATCTGACATGCGCTCAATTTCAAGTGCGCGACGACGCCTTTGCAAAACAAAGAAAATTTGCGGGAGGAAATGCTTAGGATGTGTACTCATCTTGTTTCCACGAGGCAGTCGCCAAAATAGATACGTGTGCGACGAAATGGAAAAACGTATAACAACAGAATATGACCCGAGATAAACAGAATGTGAAGTAGAATAAATACAACTTTTGAGTAGCGTATAATGAATTAAATATAAAATACTTGTACTTTTAGGTGTTACCATTTAACTCAAAAAATCTAAATACAGGTAATGCTTTGTATATTTTCTCAATTTAAATGAAACAATCCTTTCGTTTGGTACATGTCAACAACGACGAGCTATTGGAAAATATTTCCCAGACGTTGGTTATCGACATAGCACATACGCAGTCGACGCGAAGCTAATTTAGCGCATTTTCCACATTCCACTCTATTCCATCCGTTTATCAGCCCAACCGACCTCTGTTGCGGTGCGCGATTCTTTCTTGCATCCCGGATCATTTTACTTTCCTACCACTTCCTTCCTCATTCACCGACCGCATTCCGGTTCGGATTAAGCAAACGCAATTACTATTTAATTCACTTGAAGTCATCTCAAGCATGGTATACAATTTCGATTGAAATCGCTTAGCACACGCCACAAACCCTGTCTCCATTTGACGTTCATTGTTTGCCAGTGTAAACACAAAGGGCGTGAACGTCAAAGATAACCTAATACAAATTCGCCTCCCAAACTAGGAAATGCAATTAAAATCTTAAACCATTCCACATAATACAGTAAGATAGTGATATAATAATATAACGTATTTTGCAGATTAACAACTGATAACCCTCATTACTAACTATGGATCGAATTATAAAGCCCAATAGAGCCTTCCAGAGTACTCAAACGGTGGCAAGTTGTGTGATTGTTTTAAGCATCAACTTCTCTTACCTCCTCCCATACAAGTTGTTTGCTTACTCCCGGCCTCAGATTCATAATTTTCAATTCGGAAGCACGCAGGACGCCATCTTGTGTAAACTCCACATTGGGCTTTCCAGTGTCCGCCTCAACACTGACATTGCGAAGATATTTGAAGAAACGGTCGCCGGTGTCCCATCTGGCTGCACCAGCCCCTTCACAGCTCAATTGTGTGTTCAAGGATCTGCCATGGTTTTTAGGATCTTGTGTGTAGTCTTCGACTCCATAAGCGTAGACTTTTATTGCAGTGGTGATCTCATTCACTAGACTTGAGCTGGATGTATCAAAATGAACCCCTAGAACAATAAGTACATTTTGATCTGTTGGTAAGCAGAAAGTTTGAGAGTCGGAGAAATTGTAATTGAATAATTACATTGTAATGCATGTAAACAATATTTATATGCAATTCCTGATTAAACAAGATTCGTCGTTAGTATTGGAAGAGAATAACATGATCGTCGGCAAAAATTTAATTTTCCGAGTTTGATAATGTAGTAACATGTAGGACATGATTGCGATTCAAATGTCAACCTAATCTTCCATGTTTGAGCCTCTTCCAAGCCTAGTATTGATCAAATCAATCATGAACCATTGCATTTTCACGTACGTGTACACCAACGCATTCAATTAAAAGCAAGCAATTGCCGTCCGGTATTGATGATCGTAATATCCAGTGTGCAAACAGAAACAATCAGATTCCACAGAAAATTCACTTTATTGAATATTTCTCGGTAGTGCAACAGTAAAATAAAAATATAAAAATCCTAAAGGTTGTTTCCAAATGTTGATCAATCAACAATTTGACCAGTGTTCCATTAGCCACTAATATAACCCTGATAAGTCTTTGAGAATCAAAAAAATAAAGTATAGAAATATCTTAAATGTATTTTGACAGCTGTCGAAATTTGGAGATCCCTTGAGGGTTACATGTTTGGATGGTGTTGTCAATGACTGCAATGAGATTTTTTTTTCTTTTTTGGAAAGTGCGTGCTTTGCAGTAGGAATGCCACTGGTACATCATCAATAATGTAGGAGTTGTTTGTGCCTAGAAAGGAGCTATGAAGGAGTAGATGTTTTTTCAGCCAGGACGTGAGGTTCAAAGGACAACAACATGAGTGGTAGCTGTCTTAAAAGCTTCCCACCATCTTTACAAACTCAACACTTTTCAAGACCCAACACAAAATTGATGAATTGATGAATAAACCACCTAGAATGTAAAACTCACAATATTCAGTCCTATCATTTTATCCATTGCAAACAATTGCATTTTTATTTCATAATAATTGTTTTCATGCTAATTCCAAATAAAGTCCTGTAAAATAAAAGCAAAACAATAAAATAAAATTTAAATGTACACAACTTGCATGATGCTCGCGCTAGTATTAAATAATTAACACCCTAAATTAGTGGCTAACATTTTCCACACACGACCATTAATTGTTGGGAATAAATGGATTTCTATGCAGTGTCGAGTGTGAATATTGCTGGGCAATTCGAAAGCTTCAAAAACATGCATCGTTTATTTTATAATGCACGTCATGTAACGTGGGCTTTGAGTATGCCAATTGTAGGAGAGGCGGTTAATTAATACAGTAAATTAAGGCAAAAATTCGCATACATATGGCAGTGTACAAATGAATCAATATAGAGCTATAGTGTGTTTGATTGTGGATTATCAAACTACTACAGATATATTGTGGATAACGGGTGTCCCATTGATGGTGTTTTGTTTATATAGCAATAGGAAATTGACATGATATTGATTTATAATTGTCTGGGAAACATTGAGATGTTGTGTGTATTGATTTGGAATATTATCAAATATTTGGCGATTTGTGTTGAGTTCAAATTTGTCAGTTCTTCTCCTAGATTAGTTCCGGTTTTTCTATGAAAGTTCATTAATCACATCAACTATAAACTAATTTACTCACTTGACACTCCTTATTTCATCATGAAACTAACTCGTAAATTAACTTTTTGGTGTGCATAAAGCAACAAAGCGGGGGAGTGTTGTTAGTAAATTTGAAAAGCGTTTCATTAAGTACACGTGCGCAGCAATCTTATCTTTTCAAGAACATACAACTGTGAACAACTCCAAAGCAACTTATGTAACGACCTGAAGAAACACAATGTGCGTTATTATGTGGTAAAGTTAAGAAATTGCAATGGATGTTATTTATTATTGCGTGATTCGAGTATGAGAATATAGCATGATAACAAAAATTACATTACATGACATTTTTCTTTTTTCTACAAATGGCTTGATGTTTCAAACTACTAATTAATTGCACTGTGCTTGATTTACAGCTCATGCAGAAGAGAATACAAATGGACGTAATGCAATTACAAAATGTTTGGAAAGAAAGATTTATTGCTTTGAAGGTGTTTTAATGGAAAAATAAATTAGCAAGCGATTTCATTTCGTAACTTGAAAATGTCTTTATTTCAATAATAAATAAACCATTATTAAATCAATAGCATTTTATTTTAAGTTCCACGTTAATACAGTATGTACTGTAATTTAATTTCCTACACCCCTAACTTGAGTTAATTGTTGCTTTTAATTAAATAAATACATTCCCTGGGCTAAATGTAATTAATGAAAACCTATCATGTGCAACACATGGAAAATGCAATTAAAATAAAATCTTGCACTTTAGTAGGTGCGAGATGAGGAGATCAACATCGAAACCAAAACCACACTACCCAACGTCATTAACCATCACCGCTTTCAGCACCACAAATTTCCACTTGCTGTGAACTTTGCAAGGATCCACCCATTCACCAAACCAAACAAGTTGGAGCTTCTCTTACCGATAAATTAATTAACCATCCAACTTACCACCACACCCAAAATAAGCTATTAAACTGCAATTTGATTAGTTTGTGCTCATAGCAGTTATCTATTTAATGCAGATGAATCAGTAATGAATTTATTATTATATCTCCAATGTTATTAACTCGTATTTGAAGGAAGTAATTAAGGCGTTTCTTTGACAGTAATTAAAACTTCTTTGGTATCAGCACTACATTGTTGTGTTGTGCTTGATTTAGGCATGAATAGTTGGCATCCACAAATAATTTTCCATTGACTAGAGGGTCCTAGAGGGTTTAATCATTTGTTTAATTAGAATTTCAATAAATATTACATAATAAGCTTTGATTATCTTGGCTCAAAAGAATATAAAGGAAATTAAAGACTTTTTGTCTACTTTGCTGGATTACAATGTAATTTATATGGTAATGTAATATTTCCGTGTGGCAAAAGAGAAAATTGTAATTTGATGCAATCCCCAAGCAAATGACGTTAAAAAATTAACAAAACAATCTGATTTTTTTCTTAACTCAATACTTTTTTTACATAACCTCTCAAGTCACATATGATCAAAGCAATGGTAATTTCCTTAAGATATAAAATGATATATGTGGGATTTAGTTAAAACAACAGTGTCAAAGGTTATAAGGTGTGATGTCCTCTTACCACCCTAAGCTATTTTTTCAACTCAACCGTTTATCATCACATCTGTTTATAGTCACTTTCTATCATCGCATGCCGCCTCCAGCATGTTGCCAGTCCTAAAACGTGCGTCGCATAACCCTACGTCATTGGAACAAATGATACTCGCTTTCACTTTGCTATCGACTTTCTAAGCGGGGGTTGCCTGCTGATGAAGCAAACCAAGATGGGAATGAAATAATAGAGATGCGCTACATTAAATAAAAGAAAGGTACATGCGAGGAATTAGAATTAATGGTAAAAAATTAAGATGAAAATACGTACATAAAGTAAATTATCAATTACATTCCTTATTTGTTGTTTATACCAATGAAATGGGAAGTGAATGTAAAAGAGACTATCGGAAAAGAGTTGAGTAGATGTAAAATTGCTCCTTTTGCAATACCAATTTCCACAACCCTCATCCTATACTGCCAGTGACATTAAGGTCCTACAAGCACTAATTGAACTGAAAAGTATTTTCCTCTTCTTCTACTTTACTAAATTATAAATTTAGGTAGGTCTAGTAAGAAACGTACGACCTATTTCTTGTATCTGAACCACAAAAATATGGAGCAAATACGTATTCCTTGGTCATGCTTACACAACCACCGCCGCCGACAAGCGCTATCGATATGCGCGTTCAACAACGTTCCGCACTGCACGAGCGCACGTGCACCAGAAAGGGTGTGGCAGGCTGCCGCCCCAAGCATACTTATTTGATCAAAATTTAGATGATTTTAATAACTTTGCATTTCCTTAGATGTAATTTAAATCCTGTTTCTGGTATTTTTTGTATAAATCCCTGCACTTGGTGCGTTTATTTTAAATTTGTTTTGGTTTGAGATATCTTCTGGGTGCCTAATTTTTTTTTTATCATAATGTTTCAATTTTAAATTTCAGTCAACTTATTGATATTTAATGACCACTCTATTCAAATATAATAAGATTTAATTCCGACTTGTTTGAAGTCCCAATTTTCTGGAGTGTAATGCAATGAAAATTTGCAAAAAAAAAAGTCTGAGTAAGCACCCAACACCGTCGGTAGATTATTGTAACAACTGCATCTCGTATGAAAAATATTAGAAAACCAAGTAAATGTAGAAATGTTAAACCAATTTCTCCGTGACATACTACTTGTCGTTACTACTCACCCACCAACACATTTTTTTCAATTCCATATCTATACATTTATATAACAGCATTTGCAGAAAATGCAATGACATTGCCAACTTTTGAGTTTTCTTGTCCTTTATTTGTTTTACCTCTTCCCGACTTTTATCTTTCTTCGATACTAAACATGATTTCAACATGATGCCAGCTTGTATTTGAATTACGCATTACACATCATTATCTCTATACAAACTATAAATGCTTCATTATGCAATATATGGTTGAAAAAGTTTGTTTAGTTAATATCATTTGCAGTATTCTCGCAGGTCACACCGGATTTGAATATATGCAATATGCAAACGGCATAAATATGACCGCAATTCTCGTCGACAGAATGCAGCCGCCGTAATAAGGACACGTACATGCAGTATTTCAAAGGCAGTGGTGCAAGTACCTAAAATCGTGTTATGTGGTGTCCTTTACACATGCAAGAATTTGTTTTAGAAGCATTGGAATCGAGATTTAATTATGTACAACCTATAAGTTATAAAAAACGAGGAATGAGGAATGCAACTGGACAGATGAAATTAACTGAAGCAAAGTCATTATGTAGGAAAATAATATAAACGTAATTACGCAATAATTGTATATAATGAATACATTTCCAGTATAACTAAATAAATTCTTTACACACTACAATTACGTTTTTAGAGGTACAGATTAAAGGTATAAGGTATAACAAACAAAATTTAGTATTTCGTTAATCATGGTCTGATATATTCGTTTGATGATTCGATTGAGATGAGTTTATTTCGACACGAAATATTTGATGTTATAACATTTTAGTCATATTGCCTTCTTAGGTTACTCATCATAATTTGTGTTTATGCTTATTAGTTATATGCATTTAATTTAGTTTGCAGCATCTACGATGATGTCGCGAAAGTCGCCTATTTGAACCGCGTTTTCTCGAAATCCGCGAAATTGCGCGATAATTCACGAACTGCGCGCCACAAAGAAGACACCGAGATCTAATGGCTACGAATCCTGGAAACTGTATGACAGTCGACACTCCACCACCGCACAAGCAACATTTATTGCAAGTTACTCTCCTCAAGAAGAATTAATATATCTTACCATCAAGCATTAGACACTTTCATCTCCAATTTAAAATCCAACTCGACAGCGCATAAAAGCAATAAACCAATGCAAATAAACTCTATATAAGAAATATTATATACGCCAATATAACACTAGTAAAATATGAATTCTCATAAGAAGCAATGCAACTAGAATAATACACATAATTTATATGAAATCAATGTAAATCATATATATGCACTGATTAAATAAACTATGCAAAAAAACATCTCTTCCTTCCACTGTAATAAAATACAGATAGTTGTATATGTTGTAGATGTCAAATAATATAGAAAAACCCACGAAAACCAATGACAACTACTACTATTACTACAGAAACATACATAATTCAAGGGGTGTTAACTAGTATCATTATCTTCTCTTGAAGTTAGGATGGTCTATCTTTTATAACTAAAAAAGTCTTGCGTTTTTTACGCCAAAAACATTGTTATAACGTCAATTATTTAATAAATGTCAAAATAAACTCATGTCAACACAATGAACTGAATTTATTATACAATTTCTTCCTTACTACCACACTAAAAATAATCTAATCCAATTAAAACTTGGCCAATTAGCTCAAGAATTAAACCTTCAATCAACTTTCTAATAAAACTATTTCAACTTTTGACTTAAATTAAGCACATTACTTTGGCATTTTTTACATTAGCAATATTTCGTGCATTGTCTTGCAACAGGATTGCATTTTAATAGCACTTTGGAAGCTTTTAGCGTGCCATTGTTTTCTCCATCCTCGACATTTTCCTCGCCAGGGTGACCGCATATAAAACAACCAATATTGCGGCCTCCTGCAGCGATAGGAGCATAGACACCTACCACCAGAGCATTTACATAGCATGTGCAAAAAGCTCACAATATTGTATCAGCCATCTGAGGTATGAAGCAGCAGCAAAGGTATAACGACCCTTGTCGGCTGTATAATATCGCTGAGCAGAAAACACCTTTATCTATACGCTGGTGACATAATCGGTAAACAAAGTGTCGTTCACACTCTTTCCAGGACGCTTCGTCTGAGGGCTTAGTTGTTGTCATAGTTGTTATATTCACGATTCATTCTTCACTTAGTTTTTACAAACATATTGTCGAAAAAGGAAGAAGTTATATAATTAGAATAGGAATTTTCTACTTTCTAATGGTTATTCAGTTAGGTTGTACGTTTGTGAGGTTAAATGGAAAATTAATGTTTTAAAGAACTTAAATTTAGAAAGTTAAGGGAATGCAACTATTTGAATTATAAAGCCAAGCAATGCAACAAAATTGTTAAAGTGAAATAAAGTTGTGAATTGAATCTGGGAGAGAAACTTTACCCATCATGGAAAGTACATTGTGAACTGCTTAAAAGGTAAACTTTTCAATTTTTTTGCCGGAGAAGTTCTTGCTATACCTATGGGAAGAATATTGTATCATTGATACCATTGATAGAAGAATATTTAAATTTTGAAACAATAATGCAGATAACTATATCAAATGTATAACCTTTTCATGTACATTAAAAATTAGCAAATATTTTTATCGACAGGTACTTAAACCACACCATAATAACTTTATAGTATTCGCACTTGGAATACATAAAATTCCAACAGTTCGTTTTCCTTGTACCCTTGCATCAGTGTTGGTTAATGTTATCATAACACAAAATTACCACCATAGACATCTCTTGAAGCTTGCAGAAGCATGGAAAGATAAATGCCTAAAGGAGAAAACTTTCTTCTTCACTCAAGCTTCATTATAGAATGAAAAAATTAATAATATTTTTGGCATGAATTCTATAAATACCCCATAAATACCCTATATGCTTAATTTTTCTATTTTATGTTGCTGTGTTTTTAAGATAAACCACTTCAAAATAGAGCTTTGGGGCTTTTAAGAATAGAAACCATCCCTTACCATTTATGCCTGATTCATATCAATATTTTCATCCTTTAAACTGCACGGTGGGCAACTTCAGGACTTTGAAGATTTTTGGCATGCGATGCAGTGCTATTCTCTAGAGAGAAATTCATAAAGAATTCATTTAAATTTCATGTTCTTCCTGTTCAGATACATAAAGCATGATGGAAATAATGCACAGCCACAAAAGTGCCCATTGGGATTAACGCCTTTGAATTTCCTCATGGAGTAAAAGAACCTTCAGCTTGATTTACTATCTTCTGAAATTTATAACAAAACACTTGATAGCTAAAGTAAGCAAGAAAATTTGAAAGTAAAGTACAAGAGCAAAACTAAATCAATTTCCACCGACGTGGATTTATGACCTGGTCCAGAATATTTTTAAAAATGCTGATGTAAAGAGGAGCAAGCTTTACTTTAATCCTGTAGGCGTCCAGATTACTTCAGCTATCATCCAGACATTATACAGTGATGTGTGGATAGGGATTACTGAAGTCATTAAGGTTATACAAAACGTCACTCACCCAACATTCCAACGGGGAATTGATTCGGAGCCTGCAAGGGATTTTCGATGACGCTTTGCGTAACCACCCAAACATAGTTTTCCCCAGTTAGCTTAAAATCCCTGGCGGCGGTGAGGATGTCGATGGCCTCCTCGCGGGTGCAATACAGGAGCATAACACGTGCTTCGCTATCCACCAGAGCTGCAAGATCACCATTTTTTGCAACAAGTACAGCGTTCAAAATTGTAAATTTGAATCGATCCTGAAACAATAGAAAGAAAACACTCACTTCACTAAAGGATATAGTACCTTTGCTGGTTTTACAAAAGTCATTTTATATATGTACCATATTAAAATTGCTGGAATATTCCAAGCATTCCTCACGTCCTTC
>JAODGC010000007.1:1776985-1794575 GCA_027574925.1 Ecitoglossa quadriceps | reverse complement strand
CTGGTTTTACAAAAGTCATTTTATATATGTACCATATTAAAATTGCTGGAATATTCCAAGCATTCCTCACGTCCTTCACATATTTTATCGTGCATGCCAACATTTTTCCGGTTATACTGTATGCTGCAACGATCGTAAAACGATTACACATTACATGACCGAACCCTAACCACGCGAGTTTCATCAGTTGAAAGCACATTATTCGGAAATCAGTTTAAACCATGACTAATGGCAGTCATTACATTTTATGTGCTTTGTCATCAAATTAAAGCTTTTATTGAAAAAATAGTTAAACGTGACTACAATCCATGATTTTAGGTTTATTCTCGGTACAATTGGAATAGAGAGGATTTATCTAAGGGCTTTCCACTCCGGTGATCATAACATGGCCATGATGGATGCGATCCAGCTTGTCAAAGATCAAACAGCTGCAAAAGCTTCCATCTTCAGAATTCGAGGATCTTCACATCAACATCGGTTTCCTTCATCACTAGCAGTTTTATTACTTTCACTGGTAATCGTAATATTTCCTCATTTTGTCGTTTTGCGTTGATGGATTTTATTTCTTTGTTGGCTCAATTTCAAATGAATGTTAATCGAGGAATTGTTGAAAGTACGTAAGGAAATTTGGTTGCTTTCTTTAAAAATACAATTTTTGGATTTCTATCTTTAATTAAATAAATATTAAAATTTTTTCTTCTTTGGGAATGAACCCAGAATATTGTCTACATCTATCTATTTATGAGTTTTTTTCAAGCTGAAAAACCCTTAATGCTCACTCACTAGTAAATTTTAGCATAAAATTTAAATTTAGGCTAATGTCCGCTACTAGAAAACGAGCAGGATCATAGGATAGGGTTTATAGATTGTTCCAAGCTTCCTACGCTTTCTTCATCTGCGATAAATCATTCGATTACATTCGCATCGTCAATTTATAACAAAAACCCGTCAGCCAATAAGTTTCCCTTGGAGAACAAAATTAGTTGTAGGCACAAACCAAGAAATTGGATTTCAAGCAAATAATATATTATACTGAATACCAAAATTCCACCAATTAAACCTTATTTGTCGCTAAAAATAGAAAACATTAATCGCAAAATGCACCTATTTGTGCTGTATATTTGTATTGCCTGAAACTACAATTTAATTGATTGTAATAACGATATGGGTGTTAAATAATCACAATTACTCAATCCACCGATTGGAATTGCCGCGAGTTTCCTCCAAACCCTCCGGCAAACTCGCCGCTCGCCAATTGCCAGACGACATCTTCATCATGAGAATGGGGCTTGGCGATGGCACAAGCGTCGCTACCCCCTGTCGGGGGATAAATTGTGGATAGCATTATCGTATAATTCGCGCGACGCGGGATTCGATTTTGGCTTAGCTGCAGCCGGATTGCTCGCAATTTCCCAGCGCATTGCGGTACCGGAGCACACACTCAAACATAACCTCACACCAAGCGAGGTAGTTAAGATTTCCACTTGCCAGATGGATTATCGCGATTATTTGCACCGAAATACAAAAGGGTAAGCTATTTCACAAGACGTGTAATTTCAACTTTGAGACAGTTTGATAAAATCTAATTGTTTATTTGTTTAGTATATGTTGAGTTGGTAACTGTAGAAAAATTAACACATTTACGTTTAAATCTATAAAGTCTTAAATTAGTTTACGAATAATTTATTGCAATGGCGTGAAAAACGATTCCGAAAGTAAGTAAAATAGAAAACTTTTAGTAAATCTTTTTCTTTCTCAATGACAACGTTTTTGTCTACATTTTCCGCGTTGGGTTGGATTTAATTTTCTTTACGCAAAGTTTTCCAATTAATCTCGTACGTTATCAATGCATCACGTCTGTTGCAGCAGTAAAATAATGGTGACTTTATCCAGACCTATGTTGCCATTTAAAACCAACATGTAATGCCTAAAACAAATTCACTGACTTCTTCATTTCCCAAAATGTATATTTTCCATTTTAACCTATTGTGCTGTCCATGATTAATATCTTTGTCTGTACGTGATATTATGACACGGAGATAGTGCACATTTGTCTTCACGATTGTTAGTTGCCTGCGCGTGTTTTTTGTTGGCTTTCGAGGATTTGCGCGCATTGTGAAGCGTTTAAAGTGCACCCGAATGCGGTTGCATCCAGCCTAAAGTGGTTACAGTTGAGGATCGTGCACTGAATGTAATTTCCCACATTTCAGTCCACCTAATCTTGAAGAAAATTGCATGTGCAACATTGGCATATAAAGGAAATTCTCAGTAACCACATCAGCAGCCGTCGGCAGTGATATTGGCGTCATTTACACGAGATAAACATCACACAAAAGAGCTGAATCTTTTAACAGGTGCAAAGCATTTCATTAGAGCCAAGCAAAATAAATCACCGGATATTACATGCCTAGAGCGTAGTGAAAAGAATTGTCTTTAACAGAGGAAGGTTTCCTGTTTGAAAGTTGAGATTGTAGTGCAAGGCTTTCATCTTCATAAAATGAAGAACATTCTTGTTGGGTGTCCTTTGAAAATCCCGCGTGAATTCCCGCATACGGTGTTGGAGGGTCCAAGTCGCAACCTCACATTTCACACCGGTGCACACAAGTCTTTCTTTGTGCGCGCTTTATTTACCGGCGCAAAGTTTTCCACTTAGTTTCATGCTGCGGATTTTCTTTTCCTTCAAGAAAGTGAGGTAAAAACTATGCCTTTAAAAGGATATAGACATTTATTCTCTTTAACATGAAGTCCAATGCTCAAAAAATGCTGTACCATAATTCGGAAAAGAAAACACAATAAATAGTTATTTCCTCATCAAGTAGAAAATATTTGGATTGTGATAGAATTAGTGCTAATCCTTTGTGATCTTGCACTCGCTATAAATTTAGATCCCCATCTGAAATGACATATAATGAAATTTTTGCTGCAAATTTCAAAGTGTATTTTAACGTGTACAAGAGTAGCATTTTGATTCCCAAATTACCATGCCTCCTGTTTTGATGAAGTGTCTGCCTTGACATGCCAATATTGTCAAATAGATGGCAATATGCCATGTCGCCTTTACGTGCAATTTCGTTGCAGCTTCTAGAGAGCTTCAGCCATGGCAACGTTTTCCATCGAGTTTCTCTATTACTGCAGATATGGAAAATTGAATTCCCATTCCCAAACTCATCCTGCAGCCTGGCGCGTGCTCAGTCGGATCGATGCAACTTGTATCAATAACCGGGGTGCAAAAAGCTCCAATGAAAGTAAAACAAGAGCCAAAATGTGCGGCCGACAAGTTAGAGTATACCCATCTTAAATATTCAGTAAGTCGATAAAGGAAGCCAGGACAAAAGTAACTAAAAGTCCATTTAAGCCTGGAACATAAGGATGGTGTTAATATACATGGGCTATATGAGGAACGTAAGCAAGCTTGTGGGAAAAATGCCAAATATACTCAAGAGTAAAAGTTTGCGCACACTTTTCGTATATTTTCATCGGAGTTAAATATAAAAACAGTAATAGTTTCTCATTGCAACTGGGACGTTGAGTGAGCTTGGGCTAGTATTTTAGTTCAAAGCTGTTTAAAAGTGCCAACGAGAAGCTATGAAAATATTGCTTGAAATAAAAATATGATTAGCTTGCATTACATAATATTAAAATAAATTCAAGCGAAGGAAATTGAAATGGACAGATAAATATTTATTTAGGAGATGTTTAAATTGACCCTAAGAAAATTTAACCTCACGTGGATCATCAAAAATTGTAACAGAAAGCAGTACCCTATTAATAATTAGCTACGTTTAAACAAAGCATTTTCTCAAAACATAAAAACCCGAGTATTCCATTTAACTTGAAAAAATGTGAAAATATCACAACATCAACAAACAATCATACTCTTATAAGAAGCGTGGGTTATCATCCCTAATGGACAATAATCCGTCATGCTTTACCTCGTGTTTGTAATTCCGTCAGAATATTTCTTGCATTTTCTTTAAAAGACGAAAGTAATTCAAATAACAAGGCTAAGAGAGGTTTTTAGTTGTTTGCATGCTTTCATTTTCGTTTTAATCAACAGACTTTCTGACGCATACCGAATTGCTATAATAGAAGACGCATTCCGTACTTCCAAAGAAATAACAAGGAATTTTCTCCATTCCATATGGTTACATTATATATTCAGGTATTGTTCACTCTCAAATAATTTGTATCTTGTCATGTTCATTTTGGGAGGTGAATATCCTCTAATTAAAGCAGACAATTAACATTCCAGGATGCATATTTGGTTTGAACTGTTTTCTGGTAAGCTGCCATAAAAAGTTAATTGCACCCAAGAGAGGAATTTGAGTACAAGCAAGTACAAACAGATGACAACCGCGTCCTCGAGGCCGGTTTCGGATGACCGGGTTTTCCACGATGACATGAAATGCAAACAAACGTGGCGGCAGAAAGCGAAAGAAAAAGATAAAAAGCAGCAAATAAAATATGTCTCTTCGTCTAGGGAGCACTTTGTGTGCAGTAGCCCACGTTTATTTAGATAATTTGTAAAACGGTGCCGCCGCCACCGCCAACACTAGAGTGTGGCATGTAAACCACGTCAATGCAACATCAGCAGAGTGCAGATGCAAACAGTTTAGAATAACAGAACTATTTTTATGCCACAACTATAAAGAATTTCTTTTAATTTAAGACTTAAATGTAATTAAATTATTCAATTTAATTAACTTAAGGCTGATGCCGGCATCTTGCTTGCTTTCTTTGAATCATATATCCTTCCATATACAAAATAATTAAATCGTTATGATAATATTGTGTTGAAAGCGTTGATATTGTACGATATAGTTTGGAGCGCGTTTGTGTTTGTTGCGCACAGTGGAAGTTTAATTAAATTGGAGGCTTTTCTGGCTGGGCGCCCGCCCGCCCCGGGGATGATGGACGCGAAACAACAGGACGAACAACGAAATATAATTACGGACGGTGGCGGCAGATGCAGTATCGGACGTCGGTAGGCCTTAAAGGTGAAGAAGGCATAACAGACTCGCACAATTTGTTGGAATTGCAAATTACTAAATTGAATTACTATATTAACTGCAAGTGGGAGCGAAGAAAAAAGAAATAAATTACGTAATGTTCAAATAACACCAGTTTTCCGATCTCAGGAAAGTAGTAAATCAAACAAATTTAATTGAAACAATGTACGAAACAAAAATACTCTATTTGTCCATCCAGGAGTTACATATAAGCAAATTCTTAAAATGTTTGATTTAAATTGTTGAGTCAATGATGGGATTAATAAATATTTGATCATTTGCTATGCGAACGTAATTGTTTATTAAACCAAAGTTGATTTTACCAAATGACAAACGTTTCATACTCGATTGTACTTGCAAACCCACCGAATAACCTTAATAAATTTGTCACCACCTACAAATTGAACCAATATCAAATTAAAAATACATGCAATGTTCATAGAGGTATCATAAAGTCATGCGTTCCATTATTCAGATTTAATTTCATGAGCTTTTTCTCATTCCAACTCAAATGTTAAATCCATGAATATAATTACAATGAATTAAAAATAAAATAACATATCAATAATCGTTGTGATTTATATGCATCTTGTCTATCAAAGTCTATATATTTCATTTATTATTAAATGATGTGTTTAATTTACAACATGAGCAAATTGCTAAATGAAATTGTTGAGATGGAAATTTTGTCAAACCAAACGCAAGTTTTAAATTGAATATCATGTACACAAGAAATCATTAGTGACATGCAATTTTGGTAGTTACACATTGTGTTATTAATATTTACATGTATAGATATAGAGTAGTGCATTTATATTTTAAAGATTTTTTGGAAATCTCCATACTAATTGTGTACAAATATGCAACTCAATTACTTTAACAATAATCCATGTACATATTGCTTTATCTTTTCCTATCTAATTCTAATCATCTTCCTTATTTTCTGTCTGCTGCTCCTAGAAATGTGCATCAAAGCATGAATCGATGTCATTCACGCCGAGAAAAGTCCTGACTTAAATGCCTAAAATGCAAATCCGTCTTTGAATTGCTGAAGATTTTCACACCCGCCTGCACTTTGTGAATTTCCTCTGAGTGTAAAATCCTGTCTCAAACATATAAATTCGTGTTGACTACCTGCAACGTTATTGTAGTATTTATCCCTATAGAAGTCAAAATGGATGTTTGTTTTTTATAGAGAAATCTTTTACGTATCTTATATAAGATAAAAATAAATCCTTCTTACTTTACGGGTATAAGGAGTCTATCGTTCTGGCATTCATTGCAGCAATTTAAATTGGAAAAAATGCTTTTTTAACAACAGAGGTTTATCATGCAGGTGAAATAACGAGTCGTGTGATTTTCCGGTCTTTGGCTTTCAGCTTTCATCCTGGTTACGCTTGGTGGGCTATGAGCGAAGACCGACAAGATGAAAAGAAGCCAGGAAAAGATTTAGAACTTCAAACAACCGTTTTGACTCTGTAGAAACCATACAAAATGAGGGCTTTGAAGAATTATTAGTTGGAAATTATTTCAAATATTTTTCGGTTTTCTCCAAACAATTACCATGTGAAAAACGATTTATATCACTGCAAGTACCAGATATGGCTAAATAAATATAATCATGAAAAAAGCGCACCTAAAACTCATCCATTTATATGTTCACTGCAAGTATAAAATTTATTTCAATATCTCATCCTTGTATCCATTTACCTTTCCTTGAAAATAAAATTAGAGTCATTCAAGCAATTCAATGTATTGAACCATCAATACTTGCCCTCAGTGAGTAATAACTTTTATTAGAATACTGCATAGCTTTCACGTCTGTGTTTAAATCGTCCCTGTTTCAGTTTCCTGTAAGCAAACACATACATTGCGTTTACCCACGTCGGGCATTACTCACTATTTATTTGACCCGCGTTGAAAGACGCTGCTACTACTATTATATTCCTGCCTTAACTATTGCCGCCTCCACGTCGTGTTTTCACCCAGGCGGGCGGGTTCTCCGCCAACCACGATATATTTCATCCGGGGCACTCTTATGCACAACGCACGCACTACAAAAGCATTATTCATTTTGGCGCAATAGTAAACTACATTTGTACAGTTTCATTATCCTGCTTGTATATTAAAAGCAGAGGGGGCTTGGTAATAATGTCTAAAATCATCATTATTACTCAGCATCACCACAAATAAAATGTTACCTGCATCGCAGATACTCGCTCTCGAACAGCTTGGATGAAATCGTCATGACCAGCAATAAGACTGGTGACGACTGAAAACTGGTGCCATTTGTAACGCTCCAGGATGCTCAGCATGGCGGCGGTTTGATGCTCCAATGAGGGGGCAAGCTGCAGTTGCAAGGACGATTGAGATGCACGTCGTTCTAGGCCGGAATTGTCCGCATTCCACGCAATTACCGGAATGCCAAGGTAACCCGCCAGCTGTAGAAAGTACTGTGCGGACGCGGTGCTCCTACCATACTGTTCATAGTTCATTAGGTACAAGATAGCGGACACGTTGAAGGACAGAAACTCTTGGCATAGTGATTTTAAAATAGCTGCAACAAAGAAGACAACTCTAATCAGTAAACAGAACATCAAAACGCGAATATATTTTCTTGATTTTTTTTTAATTTTCACATATATCCTGCTCCAAATTGTGTCCTTGGATCTTTTGAAGACTTTCCTCAAAGTAAAAATGCAACAACTGTACTGTGCTATAGGGACTACTAGAACAGATCCTCGCTTTTAGCCTCCGGCATCCCAGAAGCATCAGTGTCTCCTATGTGGTGCACAAATTGAGACTATTTCGAATCGAAGTTCACCGACACTGCAACCAATATCCAAGTCTCGCACAAAAGCAAGCAATTCAGATTCACCAGCATAACGTTGCTGAGACACGGTAAGTTGATGCTGTATCTTTGCTGGTTGAATGTAGAAGAAACACGATCAGAATCAAATGCAAATTAGGCTCCACGCTCACGGTCTCCAGTACTTGTCTCAGGGCAAAAGTGCTCCGTTTCTTGACGCGAAGGAAATAGAAAGAACACCAATGACAGAATCACGAAGGTAGTGAGCAGATGAATAGTATTGGTTTGCATTGGGATCCTCAACACATTTTTGTTAAAATAATGTGGAAGAATCAAACCATTTTCTGTGAACATGACTTTTCTACTTTAATAATCTCCGTGAAGGATTAATGTTGATTCTGCTTCGGAATACGAAACATTTTCCAAAAACTGTAAAAATTGAAATGTTTTGATTTAAAATATTTGATTAGTTGGTAATATATGGCATTGCTTGCATAACTATTTACATCCTTAATAAATCGCTGATACGAGAGTTAATCTAAAAATTGGCTTCGATTAGATCGGAATGGTAAGGTGGAAAATTGCAAATTTCCGTTCCAAACCGATGCAGATATAATTTCGCAACGTAAACAGCTGATGATCCAATTTCCCTTTTGGTTTCAAACCTCATCCATGTTTCCTTAAATATATTATCTGTATAAGAAGCATATCCATAATGGTAAAATCAGCTTTACATAATGATTACATTTATAACTAACCAAGTCGTTTAATAAAAGTATTAAGTCTTAAGTTTTGAGTGAATACGTAATTTAATCGCGAGATTTTATCCAGCTGTTTAAAGAAACTAGATTATAGTAAATTTAAACTCCATCGATGCAAAGAAACACACCGCAGGAAGTTCGGAAAATTATAAAAGTGCATAAAACTTTTATGATCGCTATAAAGATAACCACTACGCATTGAATACAGTGCTGGGGTGTATTCTAACGCACTCAAGACGATCTTCGTTACTTTTACCTTATTTACAAGTTACTTCCTATGAAGACTATTGAAAGCTCAAAGTATTTTCACGCCACATACCCACCCTAACGCAATAGAACTTTTCGTACAAAACGACCTCCTTTATTCACAGCAAAATTCATTTTCAGTCTGTCTATCATCCTTTCTAGCCAGCACTATCTTTAATAGAATTCACTAAAAAGTGGCGTGGAAATTCAGAAAAGTTGTTAGCAAATTGCTAAATTACCATGAACATCCGCATCAGTTAAAGTGCACCCAAGTGCGCTGAAGCTTTTCATCGTTCATTCAATGTCTTACTCTTCAGCGCGTTAATGTCGGTATCGTTCTGTCATTAAATTATTTGATACCTCTGTGGAGGTGCTGAGAATAGTAAAGCAAGTTGTGTAGATCTATTTCTTCCTTGTCTGCCCATAATTCTAGTTAACCTATCCAATGAAATTGTAATGTAGTTCAAACTGAAACTATAATTTCTTTTGTGTGTACGTTAAATTCATAATTTCCATCAATACAGTTCCATATATTGGGTTTCCAATTAGGTTTACCAGTTCAATTGTAGTCATTAAACGGGCACAAATGTGAAATTTGAGATCATAGCAAAAGGGTACTTGATAGGCGCAATAACTCAGCATCCAACATACGCCATATCAGTTTCAAGCCATGCTGATGTATATTCTCAGATTGAGATGCCAAAAGTGTGAAACAATAATCAATCAATGTCGTCGAAGATGAGATAAGTCGTGTTTAATTACCTGTTGCATTGAGGATAAATAACATCTGGGACCTCCTTGTAGAACATTCAAATATCTGAATCGATTTTATTTCTTTCTAAACAATTCCCCTCATTTTTGAATTGAAATAGATAGTTTACCACACGTGTTGTTTTTTCCATAATCTAAAATCCTAAATTGACAGATGAAAACTCTCTATCAAAATTAACATCCAGACAGATGGGGTCAACATCTATGCTTGCTGATTGATTGATGGCCATTCAGATATATTTTGACGCATGTGCGTGCCACGCACATCACTCAGTTAACATCAATTACCTCTCAGTGCAAACAAAAATAAAGTGTTTTATTGTTATTAGTTTATTTATAGAGTACCCCTAATTTATGATCGCCAAAATGATCAATTAGTTATAGTTGAACTAGTGTGGTAAATACAACATTATAGTGTTTATCCGTTTCTTCATCAGCATCCATCAACGCGTTTATATACTTTTTACGGTTGATATTCAGTTTGTGTATTCAGGTTGCACTTTATCTGCGCGCAAAAGTCGCGAAAGACACATTTATACGAGCTATGCGAATGGCACGTTTCCTAGAGGACGACAAAAACATTTTGACGACCAAGAAGAAATAGCAGAGGTGGCTGGCAAAAGAGAGAAACATAGGAAGAAAAGTCTCATAGTAGTCATGCTTGTCATAACCGACATAAATAGGCATAAATGTAAGAGTCGTGTAAATTTTCTACATGTGGTGGGTGGCAAAGAATGTGTTTTCCTAGGGAGTGAATATTAGATAGGATTGTTTTCATGCTGAGAGGGTAATATATTATTACTGAAGTAATGAAGAAATACTTTCTGCTGAAAAAATAATTACAAAGAAAAATTGATTTGCCTCTTAATAAATTCTTATTTTGAATTTAATATATCAAAATAATAGATTAGTACGACCGGTAAACTAGAATCCAATCAATTGACACTTTCCCCATTGATAACCCAAACGATATTCACCTCAACTTAAATTTCTACTTTATGTCATCTTACAATATCCTTTCAATGTATGCTCAATGAAAACTGTTTATGATTCTTCTTCATATCTTTGTCTGCATACAACACCAACAATACTAACTTAAATCTACCGGCTATAGTCTTGTAAACTTATGATCCAAACTTTGCGCAAAAATTGCCCCGCAGGCAGTTAGAAAGGATAACTAAGGATAACGCGATCGTGAAGTTCGCACATTGGTACCAACGTATCATATGATAATAAATCTGTTGAATGCCTTTCAAATGCCAGAGCACTGCTTTTAATGTGAGTTATAAAGTACATGTTTGGGATGATAAAAAAAACCTACAGATAGCCCAAGTTATTACCGCTTTAAATAAATTTATTTGAAAGCATTCGAGAGTAGTTTGAGCGGTTTATTTCCTCTGGTACTTGTCATATGTCTGCGAAATGTATTGAATATTTAATTACATATTACTTTCTTCAAAATTGAACATATCTCAATCTGGAAGTTGAAAACTTTAGTATGATGTATTCAAAGAAACACAATCTTCTCTGTCGCCATTTGTTGCTTTATAATTAAGTTACAATATCTCACGGTGAGATATTAATATAATAGTAATTTGAAGTCTTAAGCATAATATGGTGGAAGTAATAAATAAACTCATTTAATTGTTAATAATTATTCCCTCTTTAATACACCAGTGTCTCTGTAGCTTTTAACTTGTGTAATAACAATAGTTCATCGTTAAAACTACAAATTCCGCTTTGAAAAAATAAATCCCCAGCTCCTGCTGTCGCATAATTATGCACTGCTTCTTCTTGCTGATGGTGCAAGTTAAATAAAAGTTTCCACTATTGCTGTGCACCCGAGACACTCTGGGCATTGGTAAATTCAGTGAATTCACTGAGCGCACTATTTCAACTTTAATGTGATGCATTTGCCAACCCGCACGTTTCACTTCATACAACTGATAAGCTCGACTGCAAGAAACTTTTCCAAGCTTCGCAGGTAGGAATGTAAATTGTACATCTATATCATCACATATTAAGTTCATAAGTTCCATACTGGGTTTATTTCAAATTAGTGTATAATGGTTACTAATGATTTCCGAAAATGTCGCAGAGGATAATTGTCAACATTGCAGTTTTGTTGTTGTGAATCTAAGTGGCAACAAATGTAAGTAAATATGAAAGAAAAATGTCGATATAACATTGTCTGGATAAAGCAAAAATGACTAGTAAAAAGTAGTAAAAGTCAGAAAAGAAAAATTCTGTGTTTGCAAAACAGAAAACAAATTGGTTGTAAGATAAAGACAAAAAAGCTTTGCCAAGAATGCTTGCTACAGTTGAGCTCAAACCTTCACCCAATTGAAGTTAATTAATTGCATAAATAAATTGATTTTGTTTTGGTGTAATTAACAGGAATAGCAAACTAGTGAAAGAAATTTGAGAAATTCCATCCCTGTCAAATTCAACAAACAAAGCAAAATCATTTGATCCACATGTTTCAATCAACATATGAATAATGATCGTTTTAAAGCGTTTGTATAACATTTTTCCCAAATTCAAAAAAATTGCGGAAAAGGAAAACAAGCTTTCTGGAATGTAATATAAGATATTTTGTGTTTTAATAAATTGAAATTGGATGACTGCATAAAGAGTATGCGAATAATCAGCATGCAAATGCGATGCAAATTACTAATTAGGGAAGGTGGCCTTGGGATGCAAATGATTGCGTCCAGAAATAAGGCTCAATGATAAGACAAGTCAGAGGTTTGCTATTAGCATATCAAACGGGTTTTTTATCTGTGAACATAGATAATTTACAATCCTCTTCCAAAAAGGATTCTACCACTCTTTCAACACAAATAATTATATAGATTAATCCTAAAGGAACTTTTAAAATATTGTATTTTCTTTGCCTGCAATTTCTTGCTCGGGAAAGTCGTCCTAATCTTATTCAAAGCAATGTACGTTTATATATGTTGTACGTCAACTTGCTCAATTTTCGTTGGCTTTTTGTTTTGTTCCTTTCATTTGAAGGCGTGTGGGTGTGGGATTTATATTTGGTGTTGTTTTATCTTCGGGTTCAAACGTCTCCTTATTTTGCCTGAAATGATGGTTGAATTATGCAAGTAATTTTCGCAAATGTGGCAGGGTGTTCACTGCTTTTCCTTTTTTCTATTTTGCACTGTAAACGACTTAATTGTTTGACAATCAATTTTAGAAATGCGTCAGCAGTACTAACCAACATTGAGTAATGGTAAATAATTCCGATGTCTGCAAATTTATTAATCTGAACGGTTGACTTTTGCGTGAATTTCTATATTGGCATTGTAAATATTGCACATAAATAAATGTATTTTAGCATATGTAGCAGCTAGTTTACTCCTGCATTAAAATATTTTGCAGCATTTCAGTAAAACGTTAGCATAGAGACAGCGCAATGTAGAGCTTCATTATAAAAATAAAACAAAAGTATAAATGATGAGCATAATCCTTTTGTTTAATTCGCCATTTCAGTTACATGTCCACCATATATAAATAACAAAAACTTCTCCATATTACTGGTAATCCCACCATTTCAGGCACTGTATTGGTTACAATTGTTTATTGATTACTATGATAAGTTGGAATAAATATTTCCTAGGGAAGACTATAAACCAACATGCGATGCTTGTGCTATTACTCAAGTTGCTAAATTCCAATTCTTATCTGCTGATAAGACCGAGCGCGCTACAGTATAATGCTGAGAACACTATCTAGAGATGCAGGACTCTCAGTCACTAAACTTATGTAAAGTATTATTGTAAACTATAAAAATGGGCCATTTAAGTAGATCTGCAACGAATTGGGTACTACCAGACCCTTGTTATCTGTGGTCTGGCGTTTAAAATCTATGTAAACTAAGTAAGACGACACAATTGTAGATATCAGATAGATAATGTTGTTGGGAGGTGAGGATATACCATCCCACTTTAAATCTAAGATCTGAATTAAACTATTTTCTATTTGTTGCTCTTTAGAATTTAAATGTAAAGTTAACACTTGCAGTCATAATAAGACGTAAGAGGTAGATCTGGTGATATACCAGAATAAGTGCAATATGTATTATGGTGATAACCATGTTTTAGAACTTCAAGTTTATGTGGAATTCTCCCATCCAATACACGTACCCTACTGGATAGTACAACCTTTCCACAGCGCTTTCAGGCCGTTTCAGTGCACAGATTATTGAAAAATAGTCTGAAATTGGCAGAATAAACAACCACGAATATTAATACTAAAAATTGGGAGATCAGGTTGTTGATAAATCATTACAGATTAGAGCACAAGCATCGCATAGAGAAATCACATTCTCTTGAAAATGAACAATGGTCCTGCCCATCTTCTATTTCAAATTTTAAGCTAGCATGCTATATTGTAATGGTCTAATACAATGCACTGCCTAAATACAACTAGTGAATGCAAATAGAAAATAGGACGAAATAAAAAAAATAAAGCATTGGATGTTTATTCTGGTACTGCTTATATTTTTGCACAGCAAACAACTTCGGAATTTACAACGCCCCTGATACACCGGTGAACATTATAGCTTTCCTCCATTACTAACATAAGACCTTTTTGGACCATTCTAATAAGACATGGGAATAAGGCACAGCACAATGCAGACCCACTTTGAACTCAGCAAGTCTCAATTCATTGCATATGATAATAACAAGCGGGCATGTTGTTGTTCAAGTCGCTGCAGGCTTAATCCAATGCATGTAAGATATTAGACATGTGGGATGGACCAGGAAGATTGAAGAGAGGTAGATATTTACACTATTCATTGGTTGGCTGCGTGTGCTATATCAGGCTATAATTTTATACAGGCGGAATGTCGAACAGTAGCGGATTAATTCGCGAAAGGATTAAGGTTTTCCCCTCGCATCGTTGCCTAATCTCTTTAAATTATTAAAGGTATATGGAATATAGCAAGTAATGGGATAAACTAATGAAATTAACTAAACTAGGTCTAAATCTGCTGCAATAAAGCAATTTGCAAAGAAATAGTTACATTCAGATTTGTAGTAATATAATCATAAAAAGCGAATCAAAATTTTGATTGAATGTATTAGTTTTTGCAGAGGAAATTATTCTTATGGTGTAATTATATATGCATTTATAATGTTCCACTAAATGTTTTAGGATATCAGGAGTCCATGAGTGAAACTGAGAGAGAAATAGTATTTGGGTGTATGTGGAACGCTCATCAGGTGTGGGCCTCTACGTTCGTCGCATTTAAACATGGTTTAATAGCAGGGTAAAGAGTAGCGCAGATTTTCCTAGTTTTGCAGATGTCTATAGTTTTGTAGAATACTCTCTATTTTGCAGATTACTAGGAATATTATAATTTATCTACTATTTGCATATGAACATAAGATGTCTTTACCAGTCTTGCGTTCCACCAAACGAATTGACTCTGTTCTATTTATGACGCCGGCGCTTTGTTAGAGAGTGACAACATGTTTAATGGAACATTAAGATTATCCATTAAGAAATTTAAAATAGTAATTTAAAAGCTAATTAGATTGAATTGTATCAAATGCAGTGGTGATTTTCAATGGGATATATGGTAGTTTTACAAAGTTGCGTTGGTTTATATGGGACACTACATTGCTGCCCTTGCTTACAACAGTTCTATCGGTTTTATGTCTGTATTTGTTGCTTTGATATTTATTGCTACCTATGGAAGTTGCATTCTAATGATATATGATAACAAGTGTAACTTGCAAAAGATGTTGCTTGTTCGATGGCTGCGTGTCAACTGTGTTGCAGTTACCAGGATTACCTCATATGACCTCAGTGCTTTTGATACGCTCGCGTCGGAAGCACGAAGCTTGCGTATATTAATACAATCTTCCAACTATATTGGTGAATTTCAAAGGAAGGAGATCCATCCCACTTGCATTTAATGCTTCAAGTAGAATAAAAAAACTCTATATAGAGATCCTGCGGATTTCAGTTGTTAAACTTGTCAAATTATAAGAATTATTGTAGACTATAAACAATAGTCTATTGTAGTCTACCTACAAAAAATTGGGTTCAACTTGCTGCGTATTATTTTTGCATCAAGTGTGATCATGCGTTATAATCTAAATTTCAGTAATAGATCGATATTATTGTTGAGTGGTAGCGATAGATATTTCCCACTTTAGATCTAAGTTGTGACTTTATGAGTTAGACAAGGTTTGCAATCATTTTTAATAGAAGAGAAAGGATCACTTGGTAAGCTTTCAATTTTATATGTAAAGTTAACACCTGCAATAAAAAAACACGGGATAAGTCGATCTGGCGATGTATCAAAGTGAGTGCAATATGCATATTAGTAATGACCATGTTTTAGGACTTGTAAATTTACTTGAGATATTCCAGCCCAATGCGTAAAAGTCATTCCTTCCATCAAATTCCTATCCTGAATTTGCAGACTTTACCTGTCACCAGCCAGGCACTAAAGGTACTAACCTCGTGAATTTAGCTATGCTAAATATTGTGGGCTTTCTGCATCGCTTGAAGGCCGTCTTAACGCACACACTATCGAGAAATAGCCTGAAATTGACAAAATAAACAAACAAGAATATTTATATCTGAAATTAGCATATAAGATTAATGAAATGGCATCGTGTAGAGAAATCACAATCTTATCTTCACATCTTATCTCTTAGTTCGTAAGCTAGTCTGGAATAATGTGATAAATTATCGCATTACACTGCCTAAATGCACCACTAGCGAATGCAAACTCAAAGTGGGATGGGCCAGGAAGATTGATAAATGCTACATGTCCCTGATACACTGGTAAATATTACAATTTGCCTCCAGAACTAATATAAGCCTGGCATGGGAATAGCAAGTAGCACAATGCAGACCCACGCTGAGCTCAACAAGTCTCAACGCATTGCATAAGATAATAACATGGAATTAGAAATGTAAACAAACAAGCGGGCATGTTGTTGTTCAAGTCGCTGCAGGCTTAATCCAATGCATGTAAGATATTGGACATGTGGGATGGTCCAGCGAAATTAAGAAGAGGTGGATATTTACACTATTCATTGGTTGGTGAATCGGGCTAAGACTTTGAACGGGCCTATTGACCGCATTAGTGTCGTGGAATGCGAAACAGTAGTGATTAAACCTTAATTCTCTCGCGTCCTTGCCCAATTCCTTTATATTATTAAAGGTCCCGTGGAGGCCGCATGTATGTGCGTATATAGAATATAACGAGTAACGGGATAAACTAAGTAAATTAACTAAAATAGCTCCAAACTTTCTGCATTAAAACGATTTGAAAAAGAAATAGGTACATTTAGATTTGTAGTAATATTTACATAAAAAGATATTTACATTAAAGATATTCCACTAAATTATTTTGGATATCAGAAATCCGTGAGTGAAACTGAGAGAGAAATAGAATTTAGGTGTGTGTGGAACGCTCATCAAGTGTGGGCCTCTACGTTCGTCGCTGGTAGATCAGTTTGAATAGCTGGATAAAATGTAGTGCAGGTTTTGTTAACTTTGCAGTTTTGTAGAATACTCTCTATTTTGCAGGTTTCTAGGAATATTATAATTCATCTGCTATATACATTAAAGTTAAGATGTCTTCACCAGTCTTGCGTTCCACCAAACGAATTGACTCTGTTCTGCTTATGGCGCCGGCGCTGCGTTAGAAAAGGACAACATGACTAATGGAACATTAAGATTATTCATTAGGCAAACTAAAATATTAATTTAACAACTAATTAAATTGCGGTATTATACCAATTATGGTATTGATTTGCGTTGGGATATATGCGTGATTTTGAAAGTTATATAGAATCAGTGGTTTTATTAGTGTTGTATTTTATTGCGTGCCGTTTGCGTTCGTTTATATGGGACACTACATTGCTACTCTTGCTTACTGCAATTTTGCTGCTAATGGAAGTTGTGGTAAGGCTAGATGAGGCATTAAATTAGTGGTTCTAATAATATGTGATAGGAAG
>JAODGC010000007.1:1758022-1776885 GCA_027574925.1 Ecitoglossa quadriceps | reverse complement strand
ATTTTGCTGCTAATGGAAGTTGTGGTAAGGCTAGATGAGGCATTAAATTAGTGGTTCTAATAATATGTGATAGGAAGTTAATATTTTATGAAGAAGGGTAACTTGCAAAAAATCAAAGATGATGCTGTGCCAGACTGTACTTACGTTAATTTCCAGGATTCGTAGCCATTAGACCTCAGTGTCCTTAGTCTCTTAATTATCGCACGACTTCGCGGATTTCCCGAATGCGCGGAGAAATTGCACACGAATAAATTGCAATTGATTTTAAAAATAATTAAGTAAACTGCTGAAACTGCATATTATTTTAGCCGCGCTTAATATTGAAGCCTTTTAAATCACAACCCAAAGAACGTCTATCGATAACAAACCGCACCAACTCAATGAATAATTAATAAACTATGGTCATACCTCATCACTCATAATAAAAGTCATCATTTCAGTGAAGGCACTGTAATGGTTACAGCTGTTTATTAAAAAAATGCAGTATGCCAACCACATTAGTGCTAGAAATAATATGGTGGCATTTTTATTTGGTACGCATTCCATTGCATCAAGATTATGAATAAACCTGCTTGTCTTGCAATACGACACTGTTGTGGTTATTCAATTTCCAGCATTCCAATTGTTATCTACTGATAAGACCAAGCGCGCTGCAGTATAATGCTGAGAACACTATTTAGAGTTGCAGAGGCTCTGTGTTACGAACTTGCAAAATTCAAAAGGTTTATACACTATATACCATGACTGCACTGGTCTACCTGCAAGGAATTGGGCACTTTCTGTCCCATGTTATTTTTACACCATGTGTAGTCAAGCATTTAAAATCTATAGTCCAATAAGAGATCGATAGTATTCTTGGGAAATGGCGATGGGTCTATCCCACTTTACATATAAGATCCTAAGTCAAACAAGGCCAGCATTTATACCTAAATAAAGACAGAGTTTCCATAAGTTATACTTTAGATTTTATATGCAAAGTTAACACTTTCAGCAAAAATAACACCGGACAGGTAGATCTGGTGATATACAAGAGTGAGTACACTATGTGCATTAGTAATGACCATGTTTTAGAACTTCAGGTTTATATGAGATGGTCCGGCCCAATGCACACACCCAACTATATGTTACCGCCTTTCCGTAATACTTTAAGGTCATTTCAGCGCACACACTATCGAAAAATAGTCTGAAATTGATGGAATAAACAACCACGGATATTAATATCAGATTAGGGTATCAGATTATTGAAGTGGTATCAAAGATTGAAGCACAGACACCGCATAGACCAATTGCATTCCGCTGAAAATGAGGAATGGTCCTGCCCATCTTGTATTTTAAGTTTTAATGCTAGCATGGGATATAATGATGGACTAATGCGATATACTGCCTACATGCACAACTAGTAAATGCAAATAGAAAATAGGATGAGGCAGAAAATTTGACAAATGTTACATTGCATTGAATACACTGGTGAACATTACATCCTTCCTCCATTAATAAAACCGTTTTGGACCATTCTAATATATGAGAGTTGGGTACAGCACAATGCAGATCCACTCTGAGCTCAACAAGTCCCAACGCATTGCATAAGGTACTAACATGGAATTAAAAATGTAAACAAACATGCAGGTTCTGAGATGTTATTGTTCAAGTCGCTGTAGGCTTTTATATTAATCCAATGCATATAAGATATTGAATATGTGGGATGGACCAGCAAGATTGATTGAGGAGTGGTGGATATTTACACAATTGGTTACCTGTGCTGAATCAAACTAGGATTTTGTACGGCCCTATTGACCGCATTAATCTCGTGGAATGCCAAACAATAGTGGTTAAACCTTAATCCCCTCACGTCCTTGCCTAATTCCTTTATATTATTAAAGGTCCCGTGGGGGAGCCACATGTATGTGCGTATATGGAATATAGCAAGTAATGGGATAAACTAATGAAATTAACTAAACAAGGTCTAAATCTACTGCAATAAAGCGATTTGAAAAGAAATAGTTACATTCAGATTTGTAGTAATATTATCATAAAAAACAAATCAAAATTTTGATTGAATGTATAAGTTTTTGCAGAGGAAATTATTCTTATGGTGTAATTATATATGCATTCATAATGTTCCACTAAATGTTTTGGGATATGTGAAGTCCGTGAGTGAAACTGAGAGGGAAATAGTATTTGGGTGTATGTGGAACGCTCATCAGGTGTGGGCCTCTACGTTCGTCGCATGTAAACCTGTTTCAATAGCTGGATAAAAAGTAGCGCAGATTTTGCTAGTTTTGCAGATGTCCATAGTTTTGTAGAATACTCTCTATTTTGCAGATTACTAGGAATATTATAATTTATCTACTATTTGTATATGAACTTAAGATGTCTTTACCAGTCTTGCATTCCACCAAACGAATCGACTCTGTTCTACTTATGACGCCGGCGCTTTGTTAGAGAGTGACAACATGTCTAATGGAACATTAAGATTGTCCATTATGAAATGTAAAATATTAATTTAAGGGCTAATTAAATTGAATTATATCAATCTCAAGCTACGTATAATATTGCAATGGACTATCGCAATACACTGCCCAAATTCACAATTAATGATTGCAAATAGAAAGTAAGTTAGGCTAGAAAGATTGACACATACATTAGAATTCTATACTGGAATTGCCTATGGTTTTTCTTCCGCAATCACTTTCGGAATTTGCTATGTTCCTGATAAACCGGTGAACATTACTGCCTCCCACCACTATTACACATAACATTTTTGTCCGTCCGTTCAAATATGTCATAGGAATAGAGGGCTGCACAATACAAAACCCCTTTAGAGAAATAAAGCGACAATATAAATGATAGATCTAATATTCTAGTTTAATTCGCCTTTTTGCGTGAATATGAATCCACCCTTAAAAAATAATACATAGCCCTCCATGATGCTACTAATCCTCTTTCACTTTGCAACGAATCCAAATAAATATTTTGGAGTAGATTCATGTTTCAATTACTTGACTTACCTGACGCGCATTCCACATACACCCAAATCCTATTTCCCTCTCAGTTTTACTCACGGGCTTCAGATATGTCAAAACATTTAGTGGAACATCATAAATGCATATGCAATTACAGCATAACAACAAAGTCTCTCTGTTTCTCAATACATAAATACTAACATTGCTCTCAGTTGATCTATGAAAATCCAAACGTAAGTATTTCATTGATACTTTTATATGTGAAACATAATACTCATTAAAAAACAACTAAAATATTTATTCTAAAATTGTTGTTTAGAATTATGGGATATTTTTGATATTATCCCTATAGTTAATTAGTAAGGTAAATTATTATTTAATACTTGAACTCAATTTAGCGGCCCAGTTATTAATATAATCTCTCGTATATCATGTTCTGGCTTATTATGGGTCCACTTAATTTGCATTTATTGTTCGTAGAGTTAATAAGCTAACTAACTAATACCCGTAGCAATCATTATGATATATGCTAATGATATAGATTGTGGTTATTAAATTACTGCCTTTGGTTGTATATGGAATATTTCATGAATTTATCATCATATTAATTAATAGCAAAGTAAAGAAGAAACTGATTGATTTTATTAAATAAAAAGTGGAATGCCAAGCGTTAAACTCTTTAGAAACACATTTAACAACGAGATAAATGCCTTTAATTGCTAAACCATTCCAGAACAAAACTCAAACTTCCTAAAACAAACATACTAATCGGAAACTTTCCACCTGGTCTAAAGTACAATCACAAAGTTTTAATATAACCAAGGATGGAATTGCCTAAATGACTATGAAATCCATTTCCGGTCGATGCTGTGATACATTCGCAACTTGATTACGTGCCGAGACGAGTAAACAACAAACGAGCATTCTAAACGCACTCACGAGAACTCCAGCCAAAGAAATGCCCGGCGAAAAACAGATGATACCGAGGTGCACAAAGGGCTTTACTCTTTAACACCTGTGTGTATAATAAAATAAATATTTATATCGACTGCTATGTGCCACATTTTGTTTAATTTAGAGTGTCATAGACGAGGCAACAACGTTTCGTTCACTGCTAGAGGGCACTAAATGAAAATATTTCATAATGAACCTGAAGAAACTTAATAAAACGCAATAATAGAGAGAAAAGAAAAAATTGTTTATATTTAGAGAAATAAGAAAGCATTGGCAAACATAAATTTAATTGAAAATGTATCATATTATGATATTTGTTGTAGTGATTTTACAAATTGGATGATTCAATTGAAATTAGAATTCATTATTCTGTGCTGTAGCCTTCAAAGTGTAGGATAGGAACATTAATTTGAGTATATGGTAGGTATAAATGAAAACTAGGACATGGGATTCTGTCAAAATTCACACAAAGTTTGCGCGTAATTTTCCACAGTACTAACCAAGGTTTTATAGTCTAGACATCTATACATTCGGGAAAACTAGAAATGAAACAAAGAAAAATTATTTTATACAGTTTTGTTGGTAGTTTGATAGTAGTTAATAATTAATTTTTATAATTAGGTTCATTATAATCATGTTAGAGTCAAACACATAAACGTTTCCACTGTGCACTAAATTTTACTAGATCTGTGGTATACCAGTTTGTGCTTTGTTCTGTTCTTTAGACTTTCACTCATCATTTACAAAAATATTTATTTTATATGCTAACAAGCAAAGCGACCAAATAACTTCTGCTATCAACAAAATGTCAACTCTTTGACATCTAACTAACCTATCTAACCTAAGGTTTGCTAACCTCCAAACAGTAAACCCATAAAATAAATAAAGCTTGTAAATACAATCCAATTAGGTGACAGTAACAATGAATAGAAGAAAACGTAGTAAAGACATGCATTGTGCCAAAATTAAGATGTTTTTCTTTTCTCAATTTGCTGGAAAGTGAGGTGCAAAGCATAATTATTTCACTTGTCACATTCTACTTGATTCGGAGTTTAAAGTTGAGTTACGAGTGAATTTTTTACTCAGTTCTCCAAACTTTTACACGACTTGCTCGTATAAATTGCACGTATTTTTTACTGCAATTTTCGGCCAGCAAATTTGTCGTCATTCATCTTGGTACAACTATCTCCGAACAAAAAAATCCATTATCAACTTTATCATTTTCCAGGATTTCTTTTCAAGTATTGTTAAATTTTTTAACATTTTTTACAGCAAATTGTTTTACTGGAAATTAAAAGACACCTTTTAATGCTTGTGGTATTAATGATTAATTTTAGAAGTTGTCCATCATATTGTGAAGATAGCGTAAACCCAAGTTTTATCCTTTGCTGAACATGATTCATAAAAATTTGATTCATTTTTTTATTTTACTTTTAACTAACAATTGCAAGTAAAACTTTTTTTTCAAAGCCTAGAGAATATAGAGTAAAATGTCCGTTGTTTATTATAAAACTTTAGTTTGGAATTTTTCGAAACTTTGTTGGAAAACTGATAGAAACAGGAAGCAATAAAGCAAAACATTATTTTTCGGTGATAAAAAAATCAATTGATCAAGTTCAAATCAAATAAATCTTGTGTATTTCCGATTGCTATCAATTGCCTCCAAACGCTGCTTCCTCTTGTTTTAAATTATAACCAACTTGCTACGAGTTGTCTTTCTAAATTCGGCACTGCGTCGCAAGCATTACAAAACAGTAAATTAAGTAAATTAAACGGATTACACCTTGCATTCCCATTTTGTATTTCTGCTCGAGATCTGCTCTCTACAGAGAGCTTCTGATTGAAACAAATTGATTCCATTAAATGCAGTATAATATTATTCATCCAATCATGTACACAATCTTGATTAATATCTTAATAAAACCAAATTCATAATGTAACTCTAAATTACTGTCTGCCAAGTCACTGTGTGAAGAATGATATAACCCGATTAGCAGCTAAGTTGTTAAATATAATTACATACAAATGCATAATAACCGAGAACCATCATTAAATGAGTGAGATAGTCAATGTTTTTGTTTTCTACTCAGTTTTTCAATTCATCTTTTACGTGCCAGACATAGATAGATATCTCTCGCCATACCCTCACAGAATATTGGCAAAAACTACAAATGTTAACACAATAATTTTTGATCATTAGAACGTTTGGGCTTCTTAATTGCAAGCACGAAGTCATTTTGCATTTGAATGTGAAGATGGTTCACGCACAATCGTGTTTTTCTCTGCAGAGTCAAAGTAGTAACGTAGTACAATGCTTTGTATTTCAAGAATACTTATAAGCATACGTTCATACTGTAAACGGAAAATATTCATTATCCTGTTTGAAAATTGTATTCGGTCATCTAACATCCAGTCAGATCAAAATGTGTAATAATCCTTGTCTCACATATCTTTCACAATTCCCTTTCATATGAGATTTCTGTAAATGTGTGGCATTCGGAATATGCAAAGTCTGGCCACTGGCATTCTGCCTTTGGACTTTTAAACGAAACCGGAATACAGTGTATTGCTTTTAACAGTATTTATGGCTTGAAGTAGGGAAAAAGTTGAAAATGCGCGGATATTTACGGATGTGGAAATCGTTTAAAAGCAGTGCGCATAGAAACAGTATCGAATGTGGTTCAGAATATTACCAAAGAAAAATAAAGGAATTTTGCACCCGTTACACTAATCAATTTACTGCAAATGTAAAAGATAAAAAAAAGGAAAAAATTTCGTTATACTATCAAGCACATTATAGAAGAATAATGGAATTTAAGAGAAAAATTAGTTTTATAATGTAATCGTACAAAAAGACTCAGAAATGGTATTTGTGTTCAAAAACAACAACACTTGAATACGAATTAACCATTCTTACTTTGTATTCATTCGAAAATACACATTTAATGCTATGTAAATTATACTGTTGTACTGTAATCCACAATATATAGGTAAACACAAAATGTCACATGTTGATTTGAAATCCTAAAATTAAAACACTGAAATTTTAACCAAAGCTCTACATAAACATTTTCATTTGTGCTCGTTGCATGTTGGTTAGTAGCAACCAACATTTTCCCATTTCCATTGTAGTAAAGTTATGCCACAGAGAACAATATCGATAAAACAATTTTTTTTTTTTCAGCTCTAAACCCTTAACTATGACCAACTTTGCTGTAGTGGCATTTGCACCAGTGTATCATTTTGAAAGACCATTGAAATCTCTTAAAATAACATGTTTTAGGACAAAGTAAAAGGCAATATTATTGAAACATGCGTATCAATGAAAAAGTTATATGATGTATTCACATTTTGTAGGTATATTTGCGTATAATTTACATATTTTTTTCTATTCTTTAAGACGTTGCTAAGATGGTACATCTTCAAAAAAACTAGCCTCTCTCTGACTCTTCTTTCTTATACATATTTTTATGAGAATCGTATCTGTTTTGTAAGTGAAAGAATATGACACAATTTGATGCCATGCTAAATTGACAAACTTGTTAAGCATTGTTGAAGGTGGGACAGACAAAGATGAGGTATAAATACTTTTGATCACCAACGTGAAGGTATCAGTTCTTCTTCTGATCTTCTAAATCGATACACCTCAAGATGAAATCGTTTGTGGTATGTTTATATTCCAAAGTGGTATAATTCTTGGAGGTTAATTTATATATATTTTCTTTAGTTTGTCATTGCCTTTGTCGCTGTAGTTCGAGCTACTTCTTATCCTCAAACAGGATATAACTACCCAATACCAGAAGTAATCGATAACTACAGGGCAAGAAACCAAAATAGTCTCAACCGTAACATCAACATTTTTACCTCTACCGATGGCAATCAAAACAACAATGATTTCGTCCATAATACCAACACTTTAGATAACAATGTTAATACTGATTACGATAGCCAAATTACTCATCAAGACCAAACCTCCAGTGGTGTTACTATCCAAAAACACATCTACGTCCACGTTGCCCCTCCAGAGGCGGAAGAGTTCCGTCAAGCTCAACAATTCCCAGTTGAAGAAGCTCAAAAACACTACAAAATCATCTTCATCAAGGCCCCATCTTTTGCTACCCCAGCTGCACCAGTCATTCCCCAACCACCACAAAATGAAGAAAAAACTCTTGTCTATGTCTTGGTTAAGAAACCGGAAGAACAAGCTGAAATCATCATCCCAACTGCTGCTCCAACGCAACCCTCCAAACCGGAGGTTTACTTCATCCGCTATAAGAGTCAAAAGGATCATAGTTCTACTACCTCAACCTCTACGCACAATACTGGAACCAGCACTGGATATGCTGGAATCACTGATGGTAAAACTGGTGAAGTGTCTAGCGTGTATGGTCCACCAGGCCTCACGCAACACTAAGTCATTTATAAATAGATTTTCTGATGTTTCACATATTTTTATGTGAACTAAATTGCTGATGATTAATAGTTTATAATGTCTATATATAATTTTGCAATAAGGTGACAAATATATTAAGTATTTTTATCTAAACTAAGCCTCTACTTTCTTTGGTAAAGTAAAAAAGTCAATTAATATTATATAAACATGTTATTTGTTGCTGATTTATATATAGTTGTCGTATAAGTACCGGTTTCTATAAAACTTTTACCTTCGCATTGCAAAGCATAGGTTCAACATTCTGATTGAATAATCCCACATCGATTTCTCTATTATTAGATTTAGTTGTTAGACTTATTTAAGCACCATACTTTTTTCTCTTTAAGCAATCGACCTCGTTTGAACTCTAGAACAACGTCGATGACTCAGTTTACATCAAATATTAAATTGTAAAGGAAATATTACTGACCTATTCGATGACTAACCAGAAGCTAGTAATGTTTTCGTTTAATTTTTCACCCGCTTTCCGCCCCTTGGACACCCGTGTGAATTATTCAGCTTGCAAATGCAAATCACTAGATGGACCCGAGAGTTTTCACCTTTCCGCGACGGAAGCTATTCTGCAAAATGCACCGCAGCTCAGTATCGCCGCCAGGCAATTTATCCTGTCTCGTTTTCCTCGTTCATCCTATTTTCCGCCGGCAGCAATAATTCATCGGCACGTCCCTAGTTCACAAGCATGTATGTCAACATCTGAATCAGTGCCAGAATTGGCTCGTGACTCAGAAAAAGGATATGCGCTTCGTGCAGATGAATATCGAGTGGAAATAGGTTGGAATATACTGTACCAAGAAGGCGGACTACAAATGGATAAATCTATATGATCTAAAGTCGTCACGTGCATGATACTCTCGATTTTTTTGGGGGACTTTTATTGCTACATCAACGAATGTCAAAGTTAGAAAAAATGTGATATAATGTAAGACCAGATTTTACTTTCAATATTTACAATACAAAAGTATGTTGTAGGTGGTAAGAACATAGATTTGGGTCTTATGTGCCCTTAATATATTTAAATTTCTTTCCCAACTTCCGACAAGTGGCAAAGTTTTTCAATGACAGGGGCTGTCACCTCAGAAAGACGCTAAAGTTTTTATTGAAAATACTGTAACATTGAATTAAGTTTTTGAAAGTGCCAAATGGCAAATTAAATTCGACACCACTTCTTTGCACTTTGTGCCGCCGCTTCGCACGTCGCCATGTCACCATGTCTCATTTCCGTCTCTGTAATACGATGCGTCGAAGACTGCCTTTTAAAATCATCTTTAGACTCGTGAACCATATTCGCCTCGTCGTTTTCATCATTCCGCTGACAAATGCGTGTATCTAGCAGAGCATAAAGTGCGCGAAATTTAATTATGAGTTCAAAGATTCGAATATGCAGATAGTGGAAGCTATCTGGGGTCGTGATCATCGTGATCGCGCAGTGAAGTTTAAACTTTCGCGACTCCCCAAGAGTCACCATCTTGAAGGATGGCCATTTTAAATGAAGAGGACGTGTGGCATAAGTTGAAAGTGGGTCAGCGCTGAACAAAGTAATTTCACAAATTAACTCTCCACCCAGCCAGCGCCATAAAGGGCCATTTAAATGATAATACTGTTCGTACGCTTCATAGACCACGTCTTTCAAATTCAATCGGAAGCCGACAGGCTTCAAGCATACTCTACCGCACCTTTGAACAGTCCCGAATAGGAAATGTATGCAAGTTATGATTAGATATCCATGATGTGAAAGGTATTTTCATCGAGTGATGACGTTTCGTTCCTCCTACAAGCAGAAATCTCGCTAAAGTTGGTCAGAAAATCGGTAATCGAATAAGAGAGTATGTCTGCCAAAGTTGAAAGAAGTTGGGATTGTTACTAAAGTATTTTCTCTTCGCGCCAATCAACAAGCCATTGATGCCTTTAAGTGCAGACAACTAACTCTAATATCATTTGCAATTATTAGCAATTCCTGTGTTTCACAACACAATTGGATCGCTCAATTTGGTATTATAAATGGCGTACATTGAACAAACAAGCTTTCACTAGAACGTCCTTCATCCTCCATTACAAACGCATTTTGCATGTATTTAAATACAGTGAAAATTTTAATCTACAGCAACATGCCAGACAAAGTGTTGCAGGTTGTTTACATGTGCATTGACTGCATGGACCAAATAAATAGTCAGGGTGGGCATTACTGTACGGGTCAGGCCTTTGCGTGGCTGCAGCAGCCTCCCAATTGCGATAGAGTGCTTTGCTGGCCGCTCACCGACCATAAACTCTAATTTAATCAATAAAATCCAGCGCATTATATCATACGCTAACACGTCTGAGGGATAATAAATAACAAACAGCTGTGTCGCGCTTTCGTGTATGTCTTTGTTAGAGCACCATGCGTGTCGTGAGAATGGAGACAATGAAAAAGATTAATGACTGTCAAGTCAACATAAACATAAGAAAACCAACCATAGTAGTGTACCGGTAGAATTGAAATATTAATATTGGTTAACCATCTGTAAGTTGTGGATGTATAGTAGAAATGGAACTGAAGGAGGAGGGACAGAACCCTGGACAATTCCCAGCAAACGCTCTAAAGAGAAAGCACGCAATTAAATTTAAGCTTCAGACGTGCTTAGAGAAATCTTGTGTTCGCGCCTGAGCAGTCGACAATTTAATTGAATATCTTTTCGTTGTTTTGTTGAGCAATAACGGAGATTCATTAACAACCAACATTTATCAAGCTTTAAAATGCAGTTAGCAAATGGAGACACTTTCCTTTTTTCATCTCGACGTAAACTCATTTCATGCCTTATTCTTAACTAAACAATATTGTTTACCTGTGGGACTTGGCGTTAATTTCATTAAGACACTGCGTATATTCGTCGGTTGAAAATTGTATTTCTTCAGCCATTCCAACCGCGGACCCTTAGAGCGATGAAGTCCATTGAGAGCGTTATTGATGGCTTTGGTATATTCGCGTACGCCAAAGTTGGTATGTGGCAGGATAAGCCCAACGTTCATCTTGTGATCCGCATACTCGCCACGATGGCCATGATGCTTTCCACCACCCGTGACAGGCGCTGGCGTTTGGCGTGAATTGCTCCCAAACGAACGCAGCGTCGATCCGCCAGCCACCAAGCCCAGAAACATCAGGAGAAGAAAAAAGTATCGAAGTGGTTGGGACATATTCACAGAGCATCACTTAGTTCAGGAAAAGCAAGAGTACAAAGCACCTACTATTACTAACTGCAAGATTCGGCGTGCATCTTCACCTGCAGACACTGTCGCAAAGTGATTCTTTCGCGTTCGCGAATAAGACTTTACTGAGATTTGGCACTAACTGAAATAGGCACGCGGACACTATAAACTGGGCAAATTGATTTTGCTGCCTCCGGGGCCGCGTTTACCGCGCGTTCGACCCACGCCACGCCACACGCACAGCTGACGGGCACACGGTGTGATATTCGCGCGGCCGGGCACAGCGCGAACGAAGGGGGCCGACGCCCCAGCTGACTGCTTGCTGGAAGCGTGGAGCGCGACGAGGATGGCAAAAATCGTTCAGCGTATGCTGTGCATTCGCACGCGTTGGGCGCACGCGTCAATCCCGCGGTTACCTAGGCAACACGTGTATTGCTGCCGCCGCCACCGCCGACGGTTGCGCGACGCCGACATGGGAAGCCTTCTGCTCACCCCGACATGTTGTCGGTGAAAGTACGCCAGAATGAACCTGATGCCCAAGGATACTGTGACATATCTTTTTATGCTGCTGTGAAACTCAAGGGCGTTTGCATAATCCTAGATGAGGGATAATTAGTAGGATTGTGCGGCGTGAGCCCAGCCTATGTTATAATCTGGATCAGGCATTGCGGTTGGGTAACTATGCGGAGAGATACAGGTGGTTGTTTCAAACATCATGAGGTGTTACACTGGGGAGGTATCAGTCCCCAAAGTCAATATTGAACAGAAGCAACTTCTAAAGGCTATCAACGTTTAAAGAGACAAGTGGAGGTAATGACCTAGGCAGCTCTGAGTTGACGAGGTGAAATTTTACTCACTCTACATTGGGTTAACAACGAGGATATTCATCAGATTCACGCTCTCTTGCATTCAATATCAACATTGCCCCGAAAGCTTTGTTATTTATCATTCAGCCCATAGAAATTGGTGGCTTTAAATGCGCTTGTGGTAGTTCCACTACAATGTCAGAGAAGTGTGAGACCTCGGGAAGTCCGAGTATAGACTCCAATTCAGATTCTGACATTCATTCTTATTCACGGGTACACAATGTAGATGGCTGATGCCCATACAGCATATTCTTGCAATGGAGCAATAATCGACACTTTGGCACTGATACAAAGACCTATTATCTAGTTTCACGTGGTTTTGATATCAAGAAATTCAAAGTGATGCATCATCATACACGAAACCGCATCAAGATAGTTTTGAATTATTAATTGGACTTGATCAACTTTAATTACTCAACGAGTTTACTTTCTATTTAATTATTCTTTACTTAAACAAGTAAAAGTAAAACTACTGCACGAAAATTCCTTTTCTTCTTTGGGTAAGCAAGTTGGGAATGATAATTTACACGTATTTTTAATTAGCGCCCGTATCAGGTTCTTGTACAAACTTTACAGCTGCACAGGAAGAAAACGAAGCGGCGTTGACGATGGTTGCAACTAACTCTCACAACAAACTCCACCACTGATGACATATTATGTATTATTAATGAGTGCATTAAGCCATTAAGCCGTCAACTATGCGCTCGTTAGTTTCAATTTATATTCCCCCGTTGATATTTTATGCAACGGCTGAAATAAAACATGATTTACTGCAATTCGCTGGAGTTTTCTTCCAGTCTCTTGGAATACATGTTTTCTTTATTGGCAAAAGTCATCTATTTTGATTTAATCGGACAATGTAAACTTCTTGACATTTCTCTGCAGAAATCCATACCAAGGATATTCTTATTTGGCAATAAATCTTATATAGAAGTTTAAATGAAGACTTATTAAGATGGTAATAAAACAATGCCTGCTATGAAAGATAGATCCCATTCAAGTTAGGTTGGATTATATATAATTTATTGCCACAGGTTTAAATTATATTTAGTTCACGAATTGCCCTTTGGAGTTTCCCAACTTTAACTGCAATCGAATTATAATTTATGGGTGTAAATAGAAAACTTTCTTTTGTGATTAATTTTACGGTGTTTTTATGGAAAAGAGTAATCAAAGTTGTCTAACTTTGTTTTTTCAACATTCAAGTCACAAAGGAGTAGAAAATTTAATTAAAACATTGATTGTTAATAAAAACTCTTCGGATGAATTTGAAAGGTTTTTCTTATAACAATCAAAACTAAATGACACTCATTATACCTAAGATTACAATCTTAAATTAGTAAAGTAATACTAATCAACTGATTTATCACCGATACCATTAAATAAAAGTAATTAAATGAATCTAAGATGACTATACCAACAGAATTGCAAGTAAACTCAATAATACAAAAGTTCCAGTGTTTTAATAAAGCCTTTTGATTTCTGCTTTACACCATGCTCGTGACACTTAACAAACGATCGTGTATATAACGCATGAGTAAACAGAGAAAATAAGTAAGAAAGTCGAAGTTTATAGCATCAACTGATGTATGAGAGTGTCAGCTCCATGTGTTAGCTAACGAATTATCACTTACAATCCCCATTGCCGATTGCAATTTGCAACGCAGCAGGGCGCAACCTTCAACTGACATTCCAGCATTTGTAACTTTGGTCTTAAGTGATGTTTGCTGCCGAGTCTTCTCAGTTCGACTTAATGAGTTGAGAAATGAGTGCAAACATGATGTGCGTGCAAAGACAGGACGTGAAGGAGCAGCACGTAATTGCTCATGAAATGTTGGTGTGGGATTAAGCGAAATAAACAGCAAGGAAGATGCGAAAATTAAGGTTTACAACATCTCTCATTTTATGACCCTTCTAATGAGTCGATAAATGTTTCTAACTGTAATTCATTTAGCAATTGCACAAAATGAGTAATTTATCATTTACTACCAACAAGTCTATGCCAAACCCAAATTCCCCTCTATTGAGATTTTAAGGGCGCATTAATTATCCTGTAGGGTATCAATCTTTAAAAGGTTGGTAAGTACCTCGCACATTGTATTTGCACTATAGATGCTTTGTTTTTTAGATACATGGCTACGGCACCTCCACAATATCTATATACTGCTTCTCAGCCAAGGTGACTGGGTTTCTTGCGGAACGGTTTTGTGGAGATCCTGGTATTTGAGGAAGGAATGAAATTATTGCCATCACTGTCGTACAAGCAAGATGGGTCCATAACGATGCCAAATGTAATTCCTTCTACTGCAATTTAATTATGTTGTAACTTGATATAATACCACTGTAGCTCCAGAGGCAAACTTAACTCTGTATCCTGGATTTTAAATTGGTTATGTTATTTTTCACACCAAACTGAAGTTTATTTAAGAGTGATTTGGATATACTTAGCTTGGATATGGATAATGAGGTATTAATCACCTAGATTTCTTGATAACAAAATAGATTTTTATTGAGTTTTAGTTTTTCTCTGAAATGTTCTGAATTTTATTTAGGAAGCAAAATAATTAAGTTAATTGCAGATTTTAAAATAATTTTTATATCCTGTCAAACGGTAAATCCTTGCCTTGGAACGGATTAGAGGTTGGGGGAAAACGCTTGAGACCAAAGTAGGTTGGTAGACCATGGGTCGGAAAGTTAAAAGTTTGCAGGAAGTTACATTTTTCATACAATACAGTAAGAAAGTCTTTGTCATAGTTCCATCCTCAAGAAAATTTCTTAGAATTCCTGCTTTTTATACAATTTATCAAATTCAAACAGGAAGTAAAACAGAACAACAAAACAAAATTACCTCGGCCGAAATAATTACAGAAGTGAATTTTAGATCTACCCAAAAAAGCTTCCTATCAATCAACAACCAAACAATGGTCTGCCTGCTTTTATATATTCTAAAGGTGTTTGTTGGAAAATACTTTCAATGGGACCGTGGCCGACCTGTCCGCAGGCGGTTCCACGCTTTACTCTGTGGTATGCTCATAGGTTCAAAACTTACAAACGTCACTCACTAATGATGGTAACGTCTGAAGTTGGAACATTTGAAACATATTCGTGTTGATGGCGAATGGGAACAAACAACATTTGTTGGTCACATTTTCTATCTATACGCAATAGTTTTATCCGATCTGATGCTATTCTTTTCTAGGTTGTTTATGAAACTTTTCTGGTGTTTGAGAGCTGCGCTGTTAAGAGTAGTTCAAGCAAGAGAAAGCCATCATTTTCGCATGTTTCAGGCATGAAGAATCTTGCAACAATATTTCGTTTAAGTACAAGGATGATTGGCCACACTCGTAAACCTAGAAGACACATAACTGGGAATGGGTGATAAACTAAGTTGGCTAAATAGACATTGGGCGTGTCAAGGTTCTAAAAAGACCAGAGCAAAATTGTTTGTGTTATGGATGTTTTCTATTATCTTAAAAGCAATAATTTCTTAGATGATTTGTGGATGTAAGGCAAATAATAACAAAAGAAATAAGAATGTACCTAAAGATTTATTGCGTGCAATAAAGTGTGGTTGATATTGTGCTCGTTGGAACAAAAGCAAGAATAAAGCAAGACACAAGTAAGAACAATAACAAGCGTTTGTTCATGAGAGTTAGCTTTATAAGTGTAAAACGTAACGTTGAGGCACTGATGGTCAGCGTTCAAACAGAAAAAAAGTCTGTATCTTCCCAAACTCAAAACAAAGAGTTCAGCTACCGGGTGGTCAGTTGTGGGAGGTCGAGTCTCATACCACAAAATTCTTACACTCGGCAAACAGGTACCAATAATGACAAAAGTAATGATGGATTATAATACAATCAATTTTTAATTAAAAACAAGTTTAATGTTTGCACACTTTGTACCCTGCAGTAAAAAAAAATTGGTATGCTGTTGAAAAAAAATTTGATGCTCGTGAGAGCAACAGCAGCTGAAAAAACAACAAAAATACAATATGACGTATGAAAATTGATAAATTAAATCAAACTGGAATCTCTTATAGACAACAAGGACTTGCGAAGATAACAGTATTCATAGCAGTTGAGTATAGAGAGTGGAAAAGCTTCATATACTCAAAAGCTGAAATGTTAGACAGAAGCAAACAAGAGAAAATTGGATCTTTGAGGTGTAATAATTTAAAATTAGATTTAAAAAATAGTAGAACTGAATGAAGTTAGCATATCTGATGATTTGTGCGGATGAAAATAATTAAAACTTTTATTGATTTAGGTACGAAAATAAAACAGATTAATTAGACAAAAATGTTTACGCTTTGGAAAGCTTAAAAGTTTTTATTTGTGTGCGAAAAAGACAATAATTAATCTTAGTCTCTGCTATTCAGTGCATTCATATCAAGTTGACTGTCTTTATCTAAAAAAATTTTTTTATTGGTATATTAATAACCTGCCATAAATCCAAAGTGGAGCTTTATAAAAGATTCATGTTAAGAATTTTATGTTTGATGGGTAACTTCCTGCTAAAGTTCGACAAGAATCACCAAAGCTGTTTTTTATTATCATCTACTTTACAATAAAAAATAAAAATAATTTATATCATATATTCCCTCTAGATGTGCTTATTTCTTCCCGTTTCTGTGGCATGAATCGATCTCTTTTGAACTTACTACTATGCTATTTATGTCCCTATACGATCCTCCTTTAACATCATTTTGATCGTAAATGAAGTGGAATCTCCAGCCGACAATATCCGTTCACTTTAAGGATATCAGCAAATATCATTCTACAAAAAGCTCAACAAGCACCAACGCCCATCTTTAAGTTAGCCTGCCACCTTTCCTTTGTCTCAAAAGCTCTCTTTCAATGGAAAAGCAGCAAATACCTATTAAAGGCAGTTGTTATAAAAATATAAATAAATTATGTTTTAGATTAGTTACTCTGACAACATTTAAGCTTCTTCACACAATTCCTTATTCTAATAGGATTTAATAGTATTACTTGTTACCTGTTGGACTTGGCGTCATTTCCTTCATAACAATATGCACCTGCAGGTCATGCTTCTTGAATAGCGTTGGGAATTTCCTCTGGAGGGCGTATTTGGCTGAGGTCACGGCTTTGGTGTACTCGCGAGTACCAAACGACTTATAGGGTACCACCATCCCAACATGGAGGCGCGACAGGCCGTAAGCGGTAGGCGCAGACGGTGTCTGAATCTGCTCCTCCTCATCGGGGGCGGCTGTGGTTGTGGTGCGGGTGGATCCACGCGTGTTAACACCAAGTCGTAAACCACCTCCGCGTTGTGCGCCTCCACTTTCAGTGCCACCGCCACCACCTAATCCAGCAGAGCCACTGCCGATTTTAATACCTCCGCCGCGTTGTACACTCTGGTCTTTCCAAGCTGGACCTCCACTCACTGCCGCCGCCACCAACAGCATCACGAAGAACACCACCGAACTCATCTTCACTCGTGCATCACACATGCACACACCTTGAATTTGATTCCTGCCACACTTAAAACATTCACTTATAAACACTATGGTTATTTCTCTTATATTTTAACACTGATGGGGTTTTACGACATTCAACATTTTGTAATTGTTAATTTTAATTGGCAGTTTATTTTTTGTAAGTTCAATGCTTAACTTTGTTGCACGTCAAAAGTTATTAATATTCAGTCGTTGATCATGCTTAAATCTTGATACTTAATCGCAGTATAAGGTCCCACCACTAAAGTTGCAATAAAGCACTGTGTCAAATCATTTACAACTTTTTCTCTTTAGTTTGAAAACTTTGCGCAACTTCCCCCAACTCTTTTTTTACCGCAAATTTTGACTGCATATAGCATATATTGCCTGATGACTGAGTTATTTGGTTATTTGTTATAAAGTTTGAAACTCGCGGTTACAGCGACGGACAACACTTGCTGCTTGCTGAGCCAGGAAGGGGGCGGTAGCCGGTGGGCGCTTGGCGACTGCCCGTGGTAGCGACGCGCGTTGCGTTCGGCGGCGAACTGAGCGATCGCGAGGCGCGTCGCGACGCCAGAGCCGCGCGAGTTTACACGAAACGGCTACTGCCCTAAGCGAAAAGGACACGCAGCAGCGTTATCCTGTCTGACGCACGCAATGCCCTACGATTGCACGACTTCTTCAGTTACGCCCGTTTTTTTTTGCACCCAGAATTCATTACATTCCTTCGTAACGCCGGACGTAATCTCAGAAAACACCCAAAAGACAACACGATGAAATTGATGATTGCAATATTTAATGCAAATATTATCACCATCTCCTCATTAACAAACGAAATTAAAAATATGAAAATAAAAGTGTGTTTACTCGAGGATATTGCAAACAAAACATCGTGAACAGATTCATTGAAAATTCTAGCAAAATAACGAAAGTAGTTGAATTTATTTAAAGGATATTTTAATAAATAACTTAGCATCCTTTTCATC
>JAODGC010000007.1:1729704-1757922 GCA_027574925.1 Ecitoglossa quadriceps | reverse complement strand
AAATTCTAGCAAAATAACGAAAGTAGTTGAATTTATTTAAAGGATATTTTAATAAATAACTTAGCATCCTTTTCATCCAGAGAATAAAGTTACATAATTGGAAAAATGCTACCACATCTCCCATAGGAATCAAGAAACAACTTGTCTCACATGGATTGTTCAACTTTAACTTTCCATTTGATTCGATTTCATCTTATATGCGCTTACACCAGTGTTGGACCCAGAGCTAACAAAGAAGACTAACTGATAAAGTGGTAAAAGAAGTGAGAGAGATAAGCAAACCCAAATGCATAGCTTTACGTACACCAGAGTGCAATAAAAGATATGAAGTTGATCTAGATCAGCATCACTACGTGCAGTCAACCAGACTTTTCTGACAATTTACCAAAATTCGTGTCTTTTGTTAGTAGCATTCACCCTAGGCATTGCATTTTACTTTGCACGATATTGATAGCTTGACCCAATATAATGTTGATTTAGATAAAGTGGCAAATCCTTTGTTTGAGTGTAATTAATTATAACAAAAAGTAATTCAAAATCTAATATGTTATACTATCTTTTTGTTATTTCATTTTAAAGCTGAAATTTAGTGCTTTTTAGGATCTGACCCAGGTTTGCACAACGTACCGGAAGGGAGATTAACAGTACGTGACTTCAACATCGTGTTTCATTACGGACCAGGAAAGAGGCGTCAACATTTTTCCAAATAAAGCAAAGCATAAAGTTCTGATTTTTACATGCGGGACTAAATAGAAGAGGATAAAGGAGGAATCTAAATTACAAATTAAACAAACAAATTTAAATAGTAAGAATTGAAGCATATAAAGTTATAATTTAAGTTATCACACATATCACATTTTCTTCTTCAACCAACCAAAATCACGTACTAATCATAAACATAGACACCTGATTTATTTACCGAGTTATATTTTACGTAATTACAGAACTCAACTAAAATAAACTTTTAGGACTAAATGAAACTAAATGTGCACGGCTTGTAGAGAGAATAGTTTGATACCATTCATCACATTTCTCTTTTCAACTTTTTCTACCAGAGTTTGCACATTTTCTGTTTGACTTTATTTCCTGGTGTGCTTTGTGGGACTTTTTTTTTGCTCTCTATTTAAAGACAAAACATGATCTTGTTTATCGTTGACGCGTGAGGCTTAATTCACTAGTTGATTTTGTTCCTTTGGGGGCTTTTGTTTCCGGTTGTGTCCCAACATTAGAGATGAGCACAGTCGTAAATAAAGTGATGCATTTGACGCGTGGACCTGTGAAAAAAAGATTGATTTTGGATATATATGCTGGAATAATGGGATCTGTATATGAGAGGGAAAATAAAGTTGATGTAGTAAATTGAAGATTTTCAATTACAACAAATAAACAATTTTATGTTTATATTATTTGTAACATAAAATTAGTTTTCTATTTTTATATATTTATTTATTCCGTGAATCTCGCATTTAATATTCATGATAATGCAAATAAAACCCTACATACCTTAAAAATTTAATTGGATTTGCAAATGTTTTATTTCCATTTCTACATAAAACCAATAAAACAAATACATCGTCAGCGTAGGAAAGTTCTTAAAACAGAATTTTAGTGCAATCTAACACTGTAAAGCGGAAACTGTTGAGAATATTGTCTGAGAACCTCAGAAAAGTTTACTAGCCATAACTTTCACTACAACCTTCACGTCAAGTTATTTTCTCGACAGATGTCGCTCAAAGTGCTCAAATCAAAGAAAAATTAATTTAAACTATAAACCAATTGTTTTTTCGTGGATAACAAATCAACATTGTTCAAGAAACATCATCCAAAATTAAGAATATATATTACTATAATAAAACTTAAATCTAAAAAGAAATAAAAAATGAGTTTGCTATTTTCTATTGTCATTTTCAATGTTAAAAGGTAAAATTCAGTGCTATCGATTTTTTATAAAAAACACGCAAGTGAAGAATAAGTAAATAATAAAAAAAATAAAATATAATCTTTTTCGGAATAGGATGCTCGATAGAAAGTTGCTTCCAGAACCACTACCGCTGCCTCTGTCTTCATACCTGCACGCCGTCATCATCACCGTCTCACTGAATTAATATGCAAATTTCTCATTTGCGTCGCATCGTGTCATACCTTGCCAACAAAGATTCATTATTAACGCCAAGATTACGCGTTCAAGACGCACACAATAGGCCCCTGACATACTGCCGCCTCCATGGAAATTCAGACATAGCAATAATACTAGTGATATTCACTCATTACGCCATTCAGTACTTGCTACTGTAATGAAAGCCACGATTGATGTCAATTAAACTAGTAACAGATTTTAGTAATTCCATTGGGCTTTCACTATCCTGTATTGAGCCCATTAAGATGATCATATTATAGTGTTCCAGTATTATAATTATTATTGCCTAATAATAATACAACAAACATATAGTATTATGGTCTGAGATATTATTATAAAATAATGTGTTTTGTTTCATTTGTAGGATCATTGGTTACTTTATAAAATCACTGGAGATTGCTACGCTCTATTTTTTATTCTCCTTTCATGACTCCACGGATTTTCTATGAGCATTGAACTTGCAGCCATCGTAAATATTTTCTATTCCCAATTCCTTTTTCTCGCCAGCTTTGCGGATGCTGACGTCATGAGCGGTGTCTGGATTCAGCTGACTCATGTTTGTAGGATCTTGTCCTGGGTCAATAACGTTCTACACCTAAACCCGATGAAATTAGCCGCAGGTTAATAAATATAGAATTGTTTACGTTGCAATAAACTGTTTATTTTCAAACCTAAAACAATTAAAATATTATGAGACTTCATTTGTTCCAGATGGTAAGAAATAAATTGGGAGTCAAAAGATTTTCTATGTTATAAAACATTAGATTGATATTGACGACATAACTCAGCATCGAACGTAATTATTTATCGATTAATAATGAGTAGGCAATTTTCCAAGTGTGGAAACATTGGAAGTAAATATAACCCACATTTGGACCACTCAGCAACACTGAAACTCACTGATGAGTTTGAGCTATTGGTAACGACAATGTAGTATCGATTTGCATATTGCCTCTGGCGTATTACAGAAAGGACCAATTTCTGTACTGGACAGTGAAATAAATTAAATTATCATAGTTGACTACATCTGACTATGACTACACAATATACCTAACCCATTGACAGCATTGCATATTAATTATCACCATAGGCCATTCCATCGCAGCTGATTTTGGTAGATTTCCATCCAATCAAATCATATTTGGATAGGACCATTTTACACTAATCAATGAGATTTGCAATCTATTAAAATTATCATTACATTCAATTTTCATTTTGATATACCGATGCAATGATCCATTCCATTAAATAATTTACACCCAAACTACTTACTGCTAGTTAATTGAAAATTGAATCTTCTGGAGGAAATATTCGCAACTAATTTAGAAATCTTAGAAATACTTGCATCAAATAATGCAAGCAATTCAATTCCATTTACACGTTGCAAGTTGTAAAGTAAAAGAACAAATATCCTCCAGCTTTCGTAGAGGTGTTTCAGGCAGTTTGAGGCTTTCAGCTGCTTCAGGTCCCTTTGAGATGCTTCAGCTAGTGCTTGGGTGTCGAATTCAACACTACGAGTCACGCCGAATGCGTCGTTCGGGCACAATCGCCGCAGCAAGCGGGAAAATTGCAATGTCGCCAGCGGTGGCGGCGATGGCGATGGCGACGGCACTGAATTCAGTTGTAGCTTCACCGCGCTCCGCACGCAGTCCTGCAGCCTGGTCCGATTCGAGCTGCACACGCACACTGAAAATCGAAGTCTTGCATAACGGCTGTGCTCCCGCCGCCAGGCATCCGCCGCCGTCGCTGCTCGCGCCCCACTCAAAACATAGTGACATAAATATTCTCATAAAACAGCGCGACTTGTAGCGTTCATCTGAATCGTTGTCAGATTAACAAGAAGCAGATTTTTCAACTGAATACTGCCTTATATCAAGAGGTAAGTGTAGTTAATATATTTATCATAAATATAAAAATATTATGAGAGTGGAGGATCAAACGGAATTGATATTTTTATTGATGGAACAGGAATCGTAGAGTATAATAATGTTTAATATACATGTTGAGATAATGTGGTGGAAATTGATTTTCTCGCTAATTAATATTCTATTCTAGGTCCTATTAGATAAACAGAATATCAGCTATTAGAATTGTTTATTCATGCGACCAAGTATTGATAGGAAAGGATAAATTCAGGCTTTCAGTAGAACATACATTATTTGAATGTAATCATATCATAATTATTTGTGTTGAGTAAAATGTCAAATTACTAATATTTTGATCCGAAATTGATGCTTTCAGAAATATTTCTTTTGGAAACAATGAATTTTCATTTGAATTATGTTTCATAAAGCTGAACATTTCATAAATGCATGTTGATAAGTTGTCTAATGTTATTTTCCATGCCAAATACAGTTGACTACTTTCGTATTATACTCGGTTTCCAATTTCGTTTTCACTTTTAATTCGTTTCCTATTCCCAGACGTTCGGTGTGACTGTTCACGCTCGCTCTTTATGAAAGGAAGATAACACAAGAACCAAAGAGATTTAAAATGACTGGAAATGCAGGCAAACCAGATTAAATACTTACATATTAACTAGTTGGAGTTCAATAAATCTAATTAAACATGAATGAACATACAACTCAGATACTTTCCTTTTACCTCTTCTATTACAAACTGTAATAGTTATGTTGTGTTAAGATTTGCCTTAAGAGTTTGACTGGAGATTTCCAATTTATAAACAAAGTTCCATCGAGTTTTCTACATTTTCTTCACTTGAACGCAATTAAAACATGCCAATTTTAGCTTTTAGCTGTGTCTGTTGAAACGAGTGTTAGTCAAATGTGTTAAATGTGGCCAATGGTACATTGCTACCATGAAAATCGCACATCACGCGGTGAACCTCAATGATAACGCGCATGTGAGAAGCGAACTTCCGGTTGGCGATAACGCAAATAGCAGGTGAATAGGTGGAGCAGGTAAAGCTGCTAGAAACCGCTGGATTGCTAAAGCACCCAGATAGTAATCCACCACGAATGTGGAATATTGCGTGGCTAGCATGGTGTCGATGATTACATCGGTAACCTTGCAGGTTTTTGCGTTGTTCGATGTGTGTCCCACTGGAAAGTCCAATAATGCCCATCGGGCAGTATTAACCTGCGCAGTGAACAATTCGCATCTGAGCTGTTGGTAGTTGATGAAAGTGAGTAATGCAAACAATGCTAATGTGGAGTAGATGGCCTAGAGAATTTGGGGATTAATGATTGGTATAATGTGGTACATTACATAAATACCTAGCTTTGTCTATTAAAGTAAAAATAGATAATATTATTTCGCATTATAAATATCAAAAGCTATAAATTCGATTTTATACTTTTTGGTAACTTTTAACCGTCCATGAGCGATATCGCGAGGTGAAACGATTATTAGTCGTAATTCCAAGTGCAATGGCTGCAAATCTTGGAAAATGTCAAAAACACAAATGAACAACACTCATAGTGCTTCACAATAGCATTGTTAGCGCTACTTTGTATTTGCCAAGCTCCAAAGTCATTCCTTGAGTGCACTATCAACATGATACAATCGCTCTTTAAGTTGCAAGTACTCATAAATCGTTGCAATAAATAGTCGGTGTCGTAAATCACAATCGATGATACTAAATTGTCTGTAGCTATAAATAACTTGCAATCACTATGTTAAAGAAAATAAAAAGGTGATTTATACTCACACTTACAATTTCAAATTTTGTTTTGGTTTTTAGAGTTACAGTTTAATTAAATATTCCCAGAGTTTTGAACGATTGCAGTTCCCACAACACCCAAATCCAGGATTAGTGTCGATACTTTCCAACTTCATTCTTTCTTCTCATTGCTTCTGAAGGGGTTGCGCAGTCACAAATAAAACACTTTCCAAATTTGAATTCCACATTTTGCAAATTAAAACTTTCAAGATTGAATAAGTTTACAACTACGTTATTACCATTTTCATTATGTTCCAATTACAGACCAATCTAAAAATATCCTTTTATCCTACCCTCTGAAAAGTCATCTTTTTGTGTTTTTCAGAAAATTGCGTATTGCGACCCAAGCATATTTTTCGCATCCGCACTACTCCTGCACTGTAGCACTTTTCACCGCAGCGAGCTTGAAAGCTTCGTAATTACATCGAACGCGTGCTAGTCATACATAAACAAGCTTACCAGCTCCTGCCGCATACTCATCCTTTTGAGTTGTCTATTAATTTGATACACTGAGTGTTTCTTGGTCATGCGCCATTTGCTTTAATAGACAGGAACACGTCGGCTTGCCATTAATAAATTGCTTTATCATCAATTCATCACGTTTACCTTTACTAAGGTTTTGAATTGATAAAAACGCACTCGATGATTGAATTGATGCTGGAAATACACAAAAATACACAATTACGGTAATAATGGAATTATATAATCAAGAAGTATCAAAAGTTGAGAGCACCGTAATTGCATTAAAGCATTAGAAGTAATGAATGTTTTTAAAAGTGTGTTGTGGAATTGAGATGGATGAATCCAAAAAGAGAGATGAAATATGCGGGTATCTTTCAGTAGTGCAGAAATTGTACAAAATGATGATCTTCGAACTTTGTGTGAAACTTTTTCTTGGTGCTCAAGATTTTCATTTTGGTCTCTTTAAATTTTCCACCAGTCGACTCCGACTATTTCTTTGGGTGCTTTTCTAATATCACATCTTCTTTCTTTTACTCTTTAAAATACAGTTTTATGCTTTAATAACCTTAAAGTATAATTTGTTCGGGCTTAAAACTTTTCCTGGAAAAGTTGCATTGGATATCCAAAACGAACGTAATTTCACTAACATGGAACATTGTAAAATGCAATGCAAACATTTTATCATTCTATAAATATTACGGCTGAACATTAATGTTTAGATAGTTGTAGTTAACTCAATCATCACCAGAATTGCAGACATGCAATGCACATATGCAAATTACTTTTTGAATTGCGCTCGGATTGCTCGAAGCGTAATTAACGTAAAGTTGTAATCGTAACATACAATTATGGACGAGTTGTATCACGCATTGCTAACACACATGCCAAGCAAGTAAATTAAATTTGCTAAAATGTTCTTGTTGTGCTTTAAGTGTGGATTTCATAGTTGGAAATGTCACTGGAAATGTCCTTATGTGACATACAAAAACGACTCATCTGGGAAAGGTTGTTAGATAATAAAATGAGCAAAATTTACATAATTTATATTCCGGATTTTTTTCTTTAATTAAGTTCTTGTTCCACAAAATATTTAAGGCATGAATTGTGGAATATTTTAATATACTGAAGAATTATTAATTTCCAGCGGCACATTGCAATTTACGCAGGTCCTGCTTTCATATATCTACTGTGATTTAATTACTTTTCCATGTAATTATTCTTTTATCATGACGCATTTCATAAATGTTTTTTGTGCAATTAGTTACTATTGAAATAAGTAATGTGATGTAGTCATTCAAAATAGAATAAATAGTAATATCTGATTGCTGTGCTTAAATTAATCCATTTGTTGTTGTAAATAGAAACAATAAAAATGTATGTTCATTTGTTCGTTTTATACAGTGCGAAATTAATTTCAAGCGACAAAAATCTTAGTAAAATATCAAATCTTAAGTTAAAGATATAATTGCAAATTGAATCTAATTCCAAATAAAATTTGCCTGGTCTTTTACGATGTGGCAATAAAGTGTTTGCTCATTTCCTAAATTTCCTTACATTTTCATGCGATCCACGAATGCCACAACCCCATCGATCCATCTGCATCTCATTCGACACTATGCATAACTCAACACACATAATGCAATCAATCTGTAGTATACACACTTTTCATATTTACCTGCACCAAGCTTTTCACTTTTTATTACTGCTAGCATTTCACCTCTATTGTCTGCCTAGCGTTAAAATGCAATTCATATCAATTCAGTGCTTATTTTATTTGCTCCATGATCATGTAGATATTATCCATTTGGTACGTATTCCAACCTATAGATAAAAATATTCATTCCTGGCCTCTTTGTAAGCGCCGTCAACTATGTGGATTCCCTGTGGGATTACAAAAGCTAAGCGCGGTCGTCCGGGCAAAATAGGCGAGTGTGGTGAAGGCGCCTGGCGGTGTCGACATCACGTGATCTCGTGACATTCGCATGAGTTCGAATACCAAACGTATAATAAATTACCTTTGGAAAGAAATTTTGGTTTAAATATAGCCATCGAATAGTATGCCAGGTGGAATATAACAGTAAGCGCATGCATTAAATGTAATACACATAATGACTGGTCGTAATAAGCAGTTTTCAAACCTACTAGGCGAAGAAGAGATTGGAAAGAAACAAGTTTCAGAAGTATTAGGGTGGAATTGAAATGTCAAGGTTACTGCTTAAGAAACACATTATCCATTAGATGATAGGAAATTGTTAAATGTTTGATTTGTGTGCAGTATAGTTTGAAGAAAGTTTGATATTATATTGATTCTATGTTTAATTAAATTTTAGGGAAGATATAAACATTGTAACTGCTTGAAATTTAAGTACTAATGACAAGAGAAATCAACATACTGAAATCTTCAAAAAATAAAAAAAAAACTTAATTTACATCTCACAGTAATCCCGCACAATGTCCAATTTGAAATCATTTCCTTCCCATGCAACATTTACACTGCTATTGTAATAAATCCTTTTTGGTGACCATGATAATACTTTATTTGTTCTCTCAAGGAAAGCACACGTCTGCATCACAAATCCTACAAGCTTTATTGACAAACTGGTCAATAACGCTCGATAACGCCAAGGTGAAGACTTCCACACTAGCATACAAAGTGTTTGACTACCAAACAGAATTTCCTTTTTTACAACATTCAATTTCTAATACAATTTCCTCTAGCTAATGCATAATACAACTTGTAAGACTAGAATAATTGAATAATTTATAAGCGTTCATTCCATCGTGCAAACACCACTGTTTGCTTACTCATATGCAATATGGCATATTCTGCATTTAAAGCAAAATTTCCAAATTGTATGAAGGTGTCAAAACATAAAATATGTGCACGTAGTATGAGTTTAAGGATGCTTAAAGATATATGAATGGAACAAGTGTAGTTTGCGACTTTAATTCGCTTGAGGGAAATTTGAGTTATGTTTGTATTTTACACTTTACCGGGATACCAAGTATTTGTCGCAATTATCATAATTACATGTATGTAAATTAACTTCTGTGAATTTTACTCAATTAGATGTTGAGTTGGTACTAGTGTTTTGTGTATTTTGACGTTTGAAGTGTTACATTAAAAAAGAAAATAGCAAACAAGATTTGGTTTTGATTTATAGGCCCAATAACTGATTTCTGATTACATTTGTTAGAAAAACAATTGATTGTTTATTGACGTTGTCAATTATTGATATCTTATCAGAAATAATTGTTTTCATGACAAATAGTACTTGACTTAGTATGGCGCTTGTTTTAAATAAATGATTGCTATCTACAAAAGTATTGCTTCTATCACTGGCGTCCAATTTTTATGGAGTATGCTCCCATTGTCTCCGCTTCCTTCCTCACCTAACCTAATCTAACCTAACCTAACCTAACCTAACTTAACCTAATCTAATCTAACTTAACCTAACCTAATCTAACTTAATCTAACCTAACCTAACCTATTCACCCAATATTTTTCAATGTTTCTTAGATCATAAATAAACTTTCTAGATGATTTCTCTTCAAAGCAATTTAAACACTTTGCCTTCATTTCTATCAAAATTAACCTCAACAAGAATCCACCACCAGTTACGCTTGTTAAAAATTATCGTCAAACTTAATTTACCGCTTGATGTACATTTTCCTTTAGAGCATAAACCATTATTAGCCCTTTTCAAGCTATAAAGCACCCATGAACAATATAGAGGTAAAAAAAAGAAAATGGAAACAAAGGCCACATTGAAGAAAAGTAAATTTGTGGATTTAATGGTATGAAAAAAATTAGTAAAGTATTAAATATTGTGATTTATGATAGAATCGAAAGGAAAATTGTTCAAGATTTGCTACAAACTGGCATGAAGAAATAAACCCAGTGAAATTAAGAGAATGTGAAAAGGAAGTCTGCCGAATGAGCTAGAAGAGAAGCCAATGAGGAGGTGCTGGTGAGAAATTGAATAATAAAAACGCAATTGGAAGCTCGAGAAAATTCATTTCATGAATGGGCTTTTCTTCGAGGTCTATTGTGAAGTTTGTGGAAATTAATAAGTGTTTCAGGTTTTTATTCACACAGTTCTATTGAAACGTAATGGGAATTTATGTAACCACTTTACAAGTAGTATAAATTGAATCTTACGTTTAAAATACAATTAACACAATTAAGAAATTCAATTTCAAAGCAAAGTCATCTTTGATTCTCTTCTGGCAGTCCAAAGTGGAACAAAAACATTTTGCTTAAAGATACATCCCGATTACAATTAACAAAGGACTACCTAGTCCTGAGAAAGCATTTTGCTTGTTTAATTACTTTTTGATTACATTTACCACCGGCCGCAAAGATTTTCAGCGTACTTTGATTCCACTTCTTGTTGTTCGAAACTATGAAATTACGAAATCAAATTTCAGCCAACCACAATGTCTAAATAAAATCAACTGGACATCATATTTCTCTCATTTATAACTGACCTACTTTGTGCGCAATATATTTACTATCCATGTTATTTGTGTTCGTTGTCAACGAACTCATTTCTTTAAATCCTTAAGCTTTTGAGTGGCAATCGAGTCATGTATTACCACCCAACATCGAAATCATGTAGTTGTTGCGTCGCGCTTGGCTGATCGCGGATTTCCGTTTAGTTCACTTTTTTCAGGAGCAAAATGCATGATTCTCATGACGATCCACGTGATCCTTTCGTTCCAAGGACACACTTTTACGCGTTGCCCTATATGCAAGCTATGGTTTAGTGTGCGTGAATAATGGAAATTCGAGCGAGTTGGAATGGATGGAACCAACGTGGAAAGCGAGTATAACATTTCCTAAATGCAGGCGATAGTTGAAAAATGTATAATGGTATTAATAAACTGCACAACGAAAGTGGATATTCATGAAACACCATGGAATAAATCCTGAAATTTAGTGATATGAAGGGTATTGGATTTTTGGGTTGCCTACCATAAATACCTATTACGTGATATAAGAACTAGGATTTAACAAACTGAAAATATATATGGATTTAAAGGTTATATATCATTTTTAAACGCATTAAGAAGAATTCCACTAAGATATATTGCTATAATTCCTCGGAAAATATTTGAAGAGAACCAATTTTGTTTTAAAGCATGTGTTATTGATATTTCCTTTATTTAAACATCTGTATTTTCTCCTTCTTCATTATTAAATCAGTACTTTTTGCTTAACATTTGAAAACAAATGAACGTTAATGAACAAAGGCTGAATGTTTGATGAAAAAGTTATGAAATACAAAGAATATGTCACTGTCTACAATACAATTATTTTCATTTAGAATACCGCCAGCTTCATTGAAGTTTTAGAGAGATTTTCCATAAAATATGAGACTCACGAATATTATTTGAAAGACACTTTGCCCTTTGATACCACACCCTTAGACTTTGCAACATGCACCACTTTGGAAAACTTGTGCTGTTTGGATTCTGTAGCTGTAAACTTCTTGGCTTTCCTCACTCATGAATGTTTCACGAATTCTCGATTCATGTATTTTTAACGCAGCTTCACTGCACTTCCAATATTCCTTTGTCTGTTCCAACCCACCTGCTAACTATTTTTAAAGGCCTTAAAAGGTATGGCAGGGTAAGCAGGTGTGTAGGTCGTTTATTTTCGTGCACATGTGTGCACGTGTGCGAAAATCGGGGACGAAATCGATTAAAACTTCACAAGGTTACACCTTGCTTACTTATAACGCTTGTAACGAACACATTTTCATGGGATTTTCTAACATGTGCCCAAACGTGTTATGTTCATTTCGTCCTAAATATTAGTGCTCATATAAATTAACTTTAGTTAGTATTCTTTGGAGTTACTCGTATAATTGGAAATAGAATTGCTAGTTAAAGCAGACGAAACTAAGTCATAAAAATTATTTTATGTGCGTATTAAACCACTAGAAAGAACCATGAACAGACATAAATTACATTTATGGCCATTAACCACTAGGACTACAATTCAATCACAAGCTCAAGGAAAATATGAGTGTAAACCAAAGAATAGAAACAACAAACTAATACAAAAATATCACAACCAGCTTGGGACTCAGGACGAAGGTGACTTGTACGCATTTCAAAATCAGTGCAAGTAATTTTATATAACAATAACGAATATAACGAGCTTATTGCTATCAAAATGTATTTGGTGTCCTCTATTCTACGATTGTTTTTTTTTTTTAATGAAAATTGGTTTAAAATTGATAAAACAAGATAAGAACTGACAATGCTTATGGTGGAAAGAAAGAAGCAATACTCTATTTTGCGAGAGAGGTAGTGCTCTTGAGCAGTAACATGGAAAGCTTGAGTAACACGAATCATTTGCAAGTCAAACGAGCAAAGAAATACGAAGACAAAGTGCAGAGTGAAAAACGACGCTCACTGAACAAGCAATCCATCAATGGAATAAAATATTCAAGTAATCATTTGCCGACTGATGAATTACGCATTTTCTTTAGTCAGAGTTTTTAAGGTTTTCAGTATTAATTAGTACTTGAGGTTATGTTTCAGAAACATATGTCACCTGTCAATTTATTAGTTTAATACGCGTGTTCTAGTTTGCCCAAACTTGGAGAATCCTATGTTGATGTTTGCTTGCTTTGATTTCAGCTGCAAGGAGGCGACTTGGAGAAGTGGGTGCCACTTCTAAATTCGGCCAAGTTAAGTCGCTAACTCCCTGGAGAATCATCCATCAAGGTAACACATTGCCTGTTGGTCGGCAACACATCGCAGATTATTGACGCAACGAAGCATTAAGACCAACCCTGCTGGTCTAAATTCCAAAGCTAATTCCTTATTACCGTCTACAACTCTTGTGGAATAACAAAGTCGTAGAGCAATGTCTCAGGCCAATTATAAATTGATCTATTTCAACGCACGTGGACGAGCTGAACACATCCGTTTCATTTTCGCCTACGCTGGAGTCGATTATCAGGATGAACGTATCCCCAGGGAGAAATGGCCAGAACTCAAGAAGCGTACGTAACTTTCTTCATTTTTCGTTGAATTCGTATTGAATTTAGGACCATATTTTAACGGATATTTCATGCAAGAGTTTTGTCGAGATTATTTGATTTGTCTAGCTTGAGTATGTTTGGGAAGTTGGATGATTCACTACTTTTTGCAGAGATGCCCTTCGGGATGGTTCCGGTTCTAGAGATTGATGGTAAGAAGATTGATCAGAGTAATGCCATCGCTCGCCATCTTGCCAAGCAGTACGGGCTTACGGGCAAGGATGAAGTTGAAGCTCTAGAATGTGATGCCCTGGTTGATACCTTAGGAGATCTCAAACAAGGTGCATACTGTAATAAGATATTTTCTAAACCGGTGCGTAATTATAAGAAAAGGTACCATTGATACAAAAGTGTAGGACATTGTTGACTGAAACAATTGTATGATGGCGACATTCTTGCAATTCTTGCTTCTGATATGGTCACACGCAAAATTGTTGCTGTCAGCATGCGGAAATTAATTTTCCACACCTCTTCTGTTTGTTCAATGCTTGTGTCAGTGGCACAAAATTGCAAACGCGAATGAACGAATGTCAAAACAGCGCACCAGGCTTTACTTTGATTGAGGGCTTGACATGGCCGCGTGGGAAGGTTGAATGTTGGCGTTACGGGTATTGTGTTTGACGTAAAACTAATTAACCAGCATCCGACACATTGCACGACGATGTTCTTTTAAGCACCAATAGTCCACCAAGCAACTATTTCATTCATCCGATTCAAGTTCAATCAATAGTCACTTGTCGCCAGGCACACGCGATTTTATAATTGGAAGAGACTAGTGGTGAGAAAGGTATTATGCGCGGCATTAGAAAGGATACAATTAAGAGCATCGTCATGTAAATAAAGTTAGCTTAAAGTGGAATTGAATAATGACGATTTGGGTCTTTCTGGAGTGGTGTTTACAAAGTAATTTCGTAATTATGGCCATTTTAATGTCGGTCCAGGATTGCGAATTGTTTAGGTAAACATCTCAACGTGGAAATCAGTCCCTTTTGTTGCCATTGTCCCGCCTTAATCGCTCTTGCTTTTCACAGTCCTCTGGCAGCTGAGGACCGAGACAGATCCAATTAAAAAGGAGGAACGCAAGGCGAAACTAATGAGAGAGACAATCCCGTTCTACCTCTCCAAGTTCGAGAAAATTGTCGCCGAGAACAACGGCTTCTCCGTAGGTGATTCGGTAGGTGTGCTTAATATGAAACAAAGAAGTCTCATAAAACTCTTTGTCATTTAATCGTGGGTTGTTTGTTTTCGTTGCAGATTACGTGGTGCGATTTTGTTTTTGCTGTGTCACTGGAAAACTTCGAGGCGATTTTCGGTAAATCCTCATTGGACTATTACCCGGGCTTGAAAGCATTGAAGAACAAGATTTACTCCCTACCGAACATCGCCGAATGGGTTGCAAAACGCCCACACACCGAATCTTAATTCGCTTTAGTGGGCGTCGCGTGCAAATCTAAAAAACCCCAGCGAATCAATAACCCAAAAGCAAAATCAGAAACATAAACTAATACTGGACATTCATAACTTCGTGCACAATCACATTTACAATCACTGCGAGCATCATATCTACACCACAATCAGCAAGATGAACAATAACTACCATAATTATCAGAAGTAAAAGATACCAATCAGAGCAAAACGAGTGAGACAAAATTAATGAGATTGCAGGAAACAATGGAACTATTGTAATTAATAAGGCACCGCTTTATTTTCAAATTCGGACAAACACGCCAGCATAGATTGAACGTTTGGGAAATTATTGTTAAAATTGTAGGGCACAAGTTGGCTGCTGCTAGCTAGCCATCTTGTACTGTCTGCAAATGCATGCAACACAGACACCACTAGATATTTCCAGAGATTACTGTATCTGGTAGTAGCAGCTGTAGAAAATGTTCATATTATGCATTCTGTTTGAAACATACTGGGTGTTACCAAATCGATGTACTACAAATGAATGTTGCGTTGTTTTAATGTTAGCTGCGTTGTGGGCTTTGTTTTCGTTGTTAGGTCACCAGCGAATCAGCAAGTAATCAAGCCGGACATAATCTTGGCATAATGGGAGTATATCAATGTACCATAAATAAAAGACAAATATATGTGCTGTTATAAATGTAAAACATATGTCGAATGATGTAAATAGGACAACAAATACATATAATTTAAAAATATTTGCTTTAAATTACTTCATTTCAATCACTGCAAAGTTGACAATTCTGCTGATAGAATCATAGAAAACAATCGTAACACAAAAACAAGTAATATTAAATCCACGATACGTATAATTACAAATAATTACTAGGAATTCTAAAACACAGATTGCAATCTAGGAGGTGTCGCACACCTCAAGCACACTGATCACTGGTATGCTAATATGTACATTGTACATTGTGAATTATAGCAAGAGGCCATGACACAGGTTGCGGCGCACACGTCAAATACCACAGACAAGAAGCTTTTTACTAACAAAAACGCGTGCGGCCGCTATTTTGGTGTCGAGATCAAAACAGCTTGCAACACTTAATGCTGTGCCTACACTGCTCAACGAGCAACTCTCGGGTCAACAGATCAACGAATTCAAGTTCAAGACCTCTCCGTTTTCTTCACTGAAGTTACGCAGCCACCGTATTTGGGTCTGTGTTGGAACGTCGGGATCTTGTTGAATTTGATCGGAGGATCATGGAGGAGCGAATTGCTCCTCTTATTGAGGCTGAGGTAGATACTCGAAGGGATGTTGTTCGTCGGAAGTATTCCCTTGGTTCAACTTGTGCCGGTTTACTAAAAATTAAGCCATGGATTCGAATAGTGTTTGGAAGTTTTTTGCATCGACTAACTTACATTGTAACGCAAGGGAAGGAAAAGAACTTCTGATCCTTTCCAAAATCCTCACCATCCTGTAAAGTTTGTGGCAACTCCTGGTCCAAGGTCTCAGGTAAGAATAGTGATAACAATCCTCCAATAACACCAATCAAGCCCAGAATAAATAGTGGAAGTGACGGGTTGATGTTTCCAAGGTAGACCACGAATGGAGCAACAATACTAGCAACATATCCCATGATATGAATCAACGCAACTCCCTGGGCACGAACAACAGTTGGTAATAATTCTGCAGCATACTGTAGTCCAATATTATATGAGATATTCACGGCAAAACGACCTACAATCGCCATGGATGCCGAAGTTATTCCTAAAAAAACAAATAAATTTATTAGAATTTAGATTGCTGTGGTCATTTGAGACATTCGAAACAAAATTTATTGGTTGTAATGAACGCGTTACAATTTTTTTCGTGATCGGGGCGCAAGTCCCTCGGATTCTTAATAAAAATTCAAAATTCTTAGTGCAACATATTAGGCCCATTTCTTTCTTGTGTTCCCCATTACCACCATGTCTTCTAATAATTCAAAAGATTTACAATGCATGTATCCCTTTGATGGGTTTCCATCCTATTTGGAAGTAAGCCTTCTGCACTAATAACTAAAGATCCAAATAACCTATCGGAAATGTATCAATTTTAGATCAAAATCTACATGGGAGAAATATGCCGCAAATATCCTGAAATTGCTACATTGGAAATCATTGGTATCACAACACAGATGGCTGAAATCTACATGATCAAGCTACAGAAAGACCCCTGCAAGGCAAGGTGCAAGGACATTATCTTTATTGATGGGACGATACATGCGCGAGAATGGATTACAACTTCTACCGCAATGTATCTGATAAATTTCATTGTTATGAATAGTGAGGTGTTGGATCGTGCCAACTTCTTTATCGTTCCATGTGTTAACGTTGATGGTTATGTCTTCTCAATGGAAAAAAGATGCGTACGTATTTACCAACTACTCGTACAGATAATTTGCAATCAATAATAAGTGATTTGTTAATAAAATTGCAATTATTTTAAGTTCCGTTTGTGGCGTAAGAATCGAACCCTCAACTGTAGCAAGGACTGTGCCTTACAAGGTGTCGACTTAAACCGAAACTTCCCTATTGGATACGCAAGTATGTAGCATAATTTTCTAATAGTAAAAATAGCAACAAAAAATTATTCGCTTGTAGTGGCGGGTAGTAGCGATGATCCCGGAGCATTTAACTATCGCGGCGAAGACCCACTCAGTGAACCTGCTAGCCAAGCGCTTTCCTTCGCCCTTAACAAATATGCGAAGGACATCAGGCTGTACATCAGTTTGCATGCTTATGGAAATGCCATCTTGTTTCCGTGGTCATTTACTAAGGAACCTGTGCATGATTGTCAGGATATGGTAAGTTCAGAATGGATCCAGTTTCGGATAGAAGTGTACTGATTTCTTACTTTTCAGATGCAAGCAGGTATTGTTGGAGCTCAAGCATTCCTAAAGGCTTCTGGCGGTAAACGCAAAATGCGTGTTGGCAACTCAGCAAATGTTATGAAAAGTAAGTTATGCGGTACTCTTGGTCCTCTGCTTAAAGATCACTGTTTTTAGGTCTTGCTGCTGGGACTAGTACTGATTATGCCCGCTACGTTCACTACATCAAATTTAGTTACATCTTTGAGTTGCAAGGCTATGGTCCAACTGGTTTTACACCTAAGAAACGCCACATTGCCCCCATGGGATATGAAACAACAATGGCGGTCTTTGCAATGGCTCGCCACTGTCAATCCTTTTTCAAAGCGCTTAGTAATGATGGCCTTACTGGATGTATTAACGCAGATGATGCTGCGTCGGAAGACAAGTCTAGTAGACGCGCGAAAAAACGCAAGAAGCGTGGTAACTCCAAAAGGAAGAAGAAGCGTTGCAGAATTACATATCCATCAGTGATTGATTAGCATAGAGTATTAGGAAAAGTGTAAAAAGTGTCTCATACCTAGTGGGACGGCAATTGCCAGCCAACTGAAGACGCCACTGAGGACCATCGATCCACATGCCAACCATCTCCGACCCCATTTGTCTAATGTAAAGGTTAAGAAGGTGTCTGCTGGGAATTCGGTGAAAGAAGCAATGGAGAAAGTCAAGAAAACATCCAGACCAAGACTGCCGACATTTCGCACGTGGCCGTCGAAGACCAACGAGATGGCCATCCAGATAAGGATGAGCAAGAGGGTAATACGACGTAGACGTGGTGTTTTAAAAAGGTCCAGCACTGAGTATGATCTTTGAGCGGCTTCTTCTTCTTTTTGAGACCTCAAACAACTAGCAGTAAATTGATTGTAGAGCTTTTCATCGACGGATCGTTTATTGATGCGCTCGAATTTCCGAAGGATGCCGATAGCTTTGTCGATTTTACCCTGAGATGCTAGCCAACGCGCGCTCTCTGGGACCAACCAGGGAGTAAGAAGAGCAATAAAGAGCGGTGTTGATGTCACTATGCACAACGTGCGCCAGTCAGAAATCCACAAGGCTATCCATGGTAGAATGGTTGAGGCGGCGGTGAAGAAGATTGCGATGGACATATTTGCGACGAATGTGCGCCATTTGGGACCGACGTATTCCAAAACTAATGTGAAACACAGAAAAGATAACAAAAAAAATTAAAAATTTGATTTGGTAGCATGATTTTAAGAATGTGTCACGAAATAAATTGTTAAACCATTGTCTCCTTGAGGATGAAAACTAAATGATAAAATTTTGTTTAATTGCTGTGGTGATTCTTAACTGTCAGTAGTCATGTAATATTTCCATGAAAACTAAAAAATAGGTTGTATTTGCGACTTGAAATGATAACTGATAATAAACGCGTGATTTTAAATGATTTATTATATGTGTTGGAATACAGGGTGATGTTAATTACGCAAAAAATGTAATCGAATCTACTCATTACTCAATCCAGTTTAGATCGAAATGAAAGAAAATGACGTATGAATAAAAATTAAATAGAAATTCAACTAGATAGATCTACCACTCTTTTTGATAGGAATAAATAATTTAAATTTTATTTTCCGGCAGGCAAACAAACGACCTCAGTAAGCATTTATTAATAATTACACGAAAGCCTTGATTGGCGTTGTTATTAGCTTCAACTCATTTGTGTTTTAACTAATTAATTATGGTATACTAGTGTTCACCGCAATGGGCAATGTCCCTGTTAAGCCCATATACTAGCCAATTACATTATGAGCATTTGGCGCAAGCATTCTAGTAAATTAATTAATGATCTATAATTATTCGTATTCGTAATACTCACCTAAAATGTACATCATAGTGAAACAGTTGTCAAAAGCCATGCCAACGAAGAAACGACAAACACAAAATGCCGTGAATGTTGAGCAATATGCAGTGGCAATTCCTGCAATTCCTCCAACAAAATTAGTTCCTACAAGGGCAGCAACACGTCCCTTCCGGTCAGCAATCCAACCGAATACAAGTCCTCCCAAAATGGCACCACAGAAGAAAATAGCTTGCGCGATGGTTGGTAGGGAATCATTTTCACAGACCCAATCCAACTAAAAATATAATTAATTACTTATTCTAATGTCATCAACACGTGTTGCATTAAATAGCTATCCAACTTGTGGAATAAAATTCAAAGATACATGATTTATACAAAAATAACTTGTTTTTCCAAAGAAAAGAAAACTGGTCATGAATAAACTGGAAAAAGCAAGGATGTTTGCTGACCTCAGTTGCAATAGTAGAATAAGGCACATCAGTATAGTTATATTCCCATCCATGGCGACAACCCATGGTTGGCCATGTTGGATTCGGTTGGACCAAGGCCTGCAGCAGGACCTCCGTGTAATTGACAGCGTACATGCGGCAACGATCATGAACGTCATTTCTTTTAGGTATGGCTAGACGCAACCTAGAAAACAAATATTCGTATTAGTGCACATTCACTTGGGCGTATTGATTAAAAAGGTGATAATTATCTAGGAAAACATTTGAATTATTTTATAACGTTCCACAACAATTGTATAATTGGTAGATTGATTGAAATTACAAAATCACGTTGAACAATTTCGACGTTATTGAGTTCAATTGAATTCAATTAACAATTTTATACTTATTTTCTTGTTTGAAATAAAAATATAGTTATTTGGGTTTTTTCATTGCAGTAAAAAACCTAACCTGTCTTGCAATATTAAAATTCATATACTAAACAATCGTAACGTGATTAAATCCTTAATACAACAAAATTATCAACAACCCAATAAATATTCATCGTAATAACTAACTAAGCTCATGTTAAATATTGCAAATCAATTTCATGCAGAACTTATAACAATTGGCCCATTCAATCATTCGCTACAGTTTCGCAAAGTAAAATTATATCTTTGCGAAGAGAACATAATAGCACAGATTAACTGGAATTACGTATCAAATATGCAAACACTTGCAATTCTTTTAATCACAATTGCAGTTGCAGCCGTCGACAGTGTCGACCGCGTCGGCGGCGAATGCACCAGAAAAGCAGCTAATCGAACATTGCCAGTGCGAATTACGCGTATTACATGAATGCTATAATAGCGCATAAGTAATAGAAATGAACTTGGTCGGCGGAGAAGTGTGTTAATGGTACTCGCAATCGTTTCGCATAAAACGCAAGCACCCGGCCGATTTCTTTGCGCAAAGTGTAATGAATGCAAAAATAATGCCCATACTTCAAGGTGATTAACAACAATGAGGCGGACGCACTGGTGTTGCTACTGTCTTGGAAAAAGAGGATCTACGTGAAATAATTTGTTTAAATTACTACCCAAGACTTAAACTATTTGTCAGTTAGGAGTAGTGAAGTTTGGTTGGATTAGGAATTAGACTCGGGTTTCAAATATGTTGTGAAATTTACCATGGAAATTTAGGTCTGGGTTAAAAAAAATTTCTCGTTTATTAAGACGGAATAAAACAATTTTCATAGTAATTAGATTGTGATGTGGTACATGTAAATTTCATGTTTATAACGCTTGAATGCAGTTCAATTGAAAACGGTTTAAACATTAATGTGGCAGACCACACTAGTTGTAAGATATTTATGATTACATTATTTTAGCTGCAATGATTATAATAATATGGTTGGAGTTTACGAATTCATGGAACTTAGTCTTTTGGAAAATTGGAAAATACACAATAACAGTTGTTGTTTAAAATTTACATATATTTATTTCACTTCATAGAGGAAATTATTTACGATTAAACTATAACTTCAATCATTCTTCTAGTAGTCTACCATTATTGAACACAGTTTACCAATTTCTAATGGAAACTATGATATTTAAACCCTGCGTTAGGCTTCCACATTCCAAAGGGAATTATCGAATCAATTTAATTAAGGGATTAGGCCGAAAACGGTCATCCAATTGGACTCAAACAAGGCCGTAACAAACAATGTAGTGCCACAGAATCTATTCCTACATTAAACTGATAATTATTCTTCCTCTGTTAAAATACAAAGCTACCAATAAATTTCCATTACATATTTCCACTGGTTTTTATATATTTTCACAAGACAATTGTAGTTTCCTCCTGCTTTCGAGTAAAGAGAATGTCCATAACCACAATTTAACTTTAAAGCGCTTAAAGTGCAAATACTAGTGACCAACAATAAAATCGCATGATTGACACAAAAAATGATGATGTAAATAAAATAATGAATCATGTTTGCAGAGATCTTATCCTTCTAATAATAACAGCAAATAAGTGAGTTAAGAATTAAGCTCAACGGTGCAATTTGTCCTGTGCGTCGTGGCATTGCATTGCGGTGAATTAGCCTTGGGATTCCCCTCGTTAAAGATATAGTAAGGAAGTTGCAATGTAATTTAAACCAATTCGTCAGACATCGTTCATTCATCTTCGATTAGTTTATAATAATTTTTGCTTCATTTGTTTATGCATCTGTCAGTTTTGTACTGTCAATTTTAAATATTCTTGATAATCGAAAACCTAACATCGCATGTTAATGAAGTCATTTTTTTAAATCAGTAGTGTTCAATTTGTTTTGTTTAGTAGTATAGGAGTATTCTAAAATAATAATATAAAAATCTTAATGTTTAAATGAACATTAGGAACTGCTCAGCATTCTGGATTTTGCTTCGAGCAAACTGACTTCAGAAGTCGGTGAAACCAAAATGTCAAACTACGGATCCAGAAATATGTGTGTTGAATAGAGGAATCCGTTACCTATTTTTTCTAATATTTCTCTCTTAATCCTCCTCATATGTTAAGAATCATCCAGTCTCCATTGAAAATTTTCCTTTTTTTTTCCGAACATCACTTTTGACATTCACACTGCACTTGTAACTAGATTCTGACATGCCATAGCAGGAATACCAACCTAAGCAAGTATACCAACTTCAAGCGAGTAAATTTATGCCCGATTAATATTTGCATGAAAATTACAAAACTACGCAATAATTATTGAAATTCGTTTAAATATAAACTTTTTATAATGAGAACTTAGAGTGAATACAATTGTTATTTGATATTCCATTGAGTGTGTAACTTCCATTACCATTTTGTGGTTTATTTACAACTTATTTATATCTTCAATGCAATAAAATAACCTGTCCATTGCCAACAACAAACACACATTAATGGAAATCGCATCACATCAAACTGCTGTAATTTACCTAATGAATCTCTTATTGTATTACACTGCATTGCAGTGAATAAATCATTTATCTTCATATATTAACTCATCTTTCTAGAGTTTACATTCATCAATTACAGGACGTGTTTGATTTTATACTTTTTTTTAATTGTTGGCCATTCGACATGTGGAGGCAACAATTGCAAGTGTAAATGAACATTGTGCATGTTGTTAACCACAGAAATCTTCACTAATTGCACTCTGCTCAAGGAAAACTGCTCAGTTTAATTATAAGTAATAAAACAAACGGACTAATTTGAAAGGTTTCTTTCAATTTGCATTGATTAATTTCTTAGTCAACTACAAATTATTGCAAGTACTTAAATCAATGTTAATTTCACGTGATAGGTATGAGAAGTGTCTACCATTGTTCTTAATTGTTCCAATTATGTGAGCGATATGAATAAACAAATCGTAAACATGTTATGCCATACCCAATAATGTCAATTATGTAATGAATACATTGCTCATTCGGAAAATACTCTCGGGTTATCAGTTATGATCAATTAATCAAAAACGTTTGCGTTAAACAAACCAAGCTGACTGTGATGAGGCTGATTAATTTTCCAACTGCTACACATGCACGTCTTGCGCGCAAATGGAAAAGTTGTTTATCTAAGAATTACAAGATGTCAAGTGAAAACATAGATTCCTTGTAAGAATTAAACTAGACTATATCATGTCTCAATCTGCAAGCTGTTCTTTTTCGGAAAAACAGAATTGTTCATCAGTATGTGTTCCAAGTGGTAAACCGTGAGCTGAATTCATTTGATGCCAAGATGTCAACAATTGCAGAGTGCACGTTTGGTGTCAGAATGTCATTGCTAAACGTGATTTGTTAATCTTCGAATGTGGAATAATGTAGATCATAATGTAAGAACTTAGTTATTGCAGTATTTTATGCAATATTGTTGCATCATAGGAAATGATTTGTGGGTTGTTTGTAAATGGTGTTGATAGAGAGGTTATGGTAATGACAAACAGTGATGCTTGTTCTAGTTCATTCCTGATGTGTCTCGGGTGTTGTAAACAATTAAGTTGAAATCCAACAAGAAGGTAATCTATCAATCATTTATTTGCTTTAAGTAGCATGTCGCTTTTTCGTTGAGAAATTCAATAACAAATCCAACTTCACACGTTTTTCCTCAATAATTTACATTACTTACCACTATCTGAAGCATTCAAGTATGATCCTTACATTGTATACTCCTCAAGACAGTTTATAAACAATCCGCGGCTTTGTTGCAAATATTCACATTTAGCAACAAAGCGGACGCGTCGCATGACCCACTTGCAACGACTGCTGAAGTTCACACAATCAGAGCAGAACACCAACTCATAAACACCATCAACATTGCGACTATAATGCTGAAAATATTCGCAATATTGTTTCACATTCGATCTGCTGATCTCAGTATGCACGTATAATTAAACGCTTAATCATATCTGCAGGATACCACACATGTGCAATGCGAAAAGGACTCAACGTCGAGAAACACCATAAGGCGGATAATGGGATGCTAATTCTATGCATTTAATTTAAGAAATTAATTCGTCGTATTTAATGGTGACAGTGTGTTCGTTAAATGCGAGATTTATGCGTAATGATGCAAATTGTTACACGATGGTCTAGGATCCGATACTGGTATCTAAGTTGATCTTGGGTATTATAATGAACTACACCCACATTGACCTGAGGTTGACCATAAGCTGCTTGTAATTTGGTTCGTACATGTCTACGAATAGGTGAGCATAGTTTCAGTATGTATGCAAATATAATTAACACCCTTTGGTAATGTTTGCTTCAGCTTACTATTTGTTACCTAGGAATCACTATCAAATTTCATGGTTGCAACAAAAGCTTTGAGAAGTTTGTGACTGAATTTGTGAATGTTCAAGTATCCCAACTCGCCATATACTTATATAGTTTATTGAATCGTTTTAATTAGCAGCATAGAACAAGAAGCAATAGATATAATTTACTAATCTAATTATTTTATCTGCATGACATTTAAATTTGCTGCGAGTGGTGAATGTGACGATTGGATGGCGATATTTGCAGCACGAGCTTGCAAGATATGTCATTAAGCACTTATTTCATCAATATCTAATGGCAGTTAATGATTAGTTAATACTTTTAGAAGTAAAACATTAAAATATACGCCTAATTACCAAGGAGAGAAATGTTGATTGAATTTAATGAATCAACGTTTATGTGTATTGTAATTTTACAATCGTGAATCGAGTTAATACATGTTATTAGGATAGTTGTTTCAGCGGAAAACGAAGGAAAACTAAAATAACTACAAATGTCTGAATAGAAACGGAATATTTGTTGAAGAACTAGAATTATTCTAAGAGGTAAACCATTTTCCAATAACAAATCTTTTTTAAACTCGAATTAAATTCTTACTCTGGCAATTAAAAACCCATAACTGTAATACTCAATTTGTAGAAACATTGAAAAAAGTTGCAGTAACTTCCTCAGTTTGTGCATTTAAGCATTGATTGAACAATTGTTACCGAAGCGTGCCAAATCAAACCTACACCATGTTCCAACTGTGAACGAAACTGGTTTGTATTACTTACATTGTTGTTTATTAATTAGCTATGATTTGGAATAGAATTTCAAATTGCAGTGCTTGGAAGTTGATTATAGCTAGAACGTATTGTGAACTTCCAGTCGACTTGTGAAGGCTTGACGATACGTTGCTGTTCTTATTCTGAAGCAAGCGAATGGTATAGACTGCCAAGACCTTCAGATGCAACAAGTAACATGGTCAATGTCATATGGTGCAAGAGGTAAACCCACGAAGAATGAACCTCGAGCGTGCAACTATCTATTTTACTTGGCAATAGCGGTAACTGCTAGTTTTATTACATTTACATTCACACCGTAAGTTGTAAAGGGACACATTGGCAGAGTAGAGGTTGACATTTCATGCTTTCATTGATAATTAGTCCGAGTATTGTTATATTAAAATATTGATGGAGCGACTAAATTATGCACACATTCTTTTGATTTGTAAAATCCTCAAACCAATTTTTCTCCAATCAGTGAATGTGTGAATTGACTGATTACGCACGTTATGTAATAAATTACTCGCCCAGGCCTATCAGTACTTACTTACATGTGCCAGCAATTTAATTAAACAGATAAACTTCAAAATGTTTGTCCTCAATTGTTTCTACTACTTATGGTTATTTGGATCACTAATGATAATGGAGCACAGCCTCAGAACTTAGCAACGAGACTTGAAAGCTGGAAAACTCTCGGCATTAATTATTTTGCATAACACAATTAATTGCCGGAGATTAACGGCCAGAGATCAGAATGTACAATCTGCGTAATGAGTGCGGTATGCTCAAATTATGCGCGTGATACTCGCGAATCATGTTGATTAGATGATTAGCGGCAGCAACGCAATCATCGATTGTAAACTTCTAATATTATAATACATATTAAATTGATGCAATTAATAACCGCGTTGTGGTTGTAATTAAGTTGCTAATGATTAGAGGAATAATTAAAAAAGAATTCACTGCACTAATTTATTTGGAACAATCAACATTCTTGTGATTTACTTTTTTAGCTATAATTAGAATAAAATTTCTATATTATTGATCATCAATTGATTTTATTTATTAAGACTGCATAATATATTCTGGTTGACTCATCTCTTAAGATTAACATTGAGCTCAATCTACTACACTTCCATCAATCAAATTAATCATCCTGTCCTTAATCTATTTCTGTTTCCCTATTAATTCATCCCAGATTAGAATGTTTCGTCTAGCACTTTAAAAACATTTCTTTTCTTACCTTTGTTCCTGAGTAAGATTCGCTAATTCTGGCACCCAACACCAATGTTGTTCCGGTGTTAGGGTGATGAAGATTTGTGTAAAGTACACCCACGCAACAAACATTGCAAACGGAACCATGAGGAAGAAGAGCACCACTTGATACCTTCCAAACTCGCCAATATGTGGCAGAAGGTCATCGAAGTCAAATGCATCCTTATCACCTTCCTGCCCACCTTCAACCGTCTGTACTTCCATCCCAGACGAGATATTCCTCGCATCTCCTTGACCTCGCACAAACCCATTATTAACATAACCCTCTCCCAACTTCTCCGTTCTCAAGTTGGGCGGCTGCACACTCTCCAGGTTGAGGTGACTAGGCGTATGAATTGGGGTGGTATGTGCAGAGCTCTGCTCCGAAGGGCACGTGTATGTTTCCTGTGGAGGCATTGTTGAAACTCGCCTTGTTTTCCGTCAAAGATTCCAATCTGAATCAAACGCTGTTGCCCAACGAACTTAAATCATAATCTTGATTTGTTTCGTTTTTCTTCAGCGCTTTGCGATTGAGGTTAGGTTAGGCTAATCGCTACTTAAAATCAAAACCGTGCACGGCTGCTAGTAAGTAGGCGATCAATCCTATTGCCGATATAGTTGGCGGCCACAGGTATGGGAGCAACGCGCGTGTCCGCTTGCGACTTGTTCGCAGGATCACTAAGCCGCCGACGACGTGCGGGGACGTTTTTATAGTGGCCTAGGTGTGTGTTGCTGGTTCTGGGGGGCAGCGGCCCCGCATAGACAGCTGGACGGTGTGTAAGTTGCGATTGCCTTGAAACTTCCCCTCTTGATGGTGACTAGACATAGAAATGTCTAGCAGTGTAAACTTGAAGTCATTTACCAGCTAAAATAATTTCTGTTAAGCAAAGTAGACATTCATATCATATTCTTCATGTAAGAGACTTAAAAGTGTTGCAGAAGGTGAAGACAGTGGTTGGAAGCATACAAATTGGTTCTAAGTATATTTTCAACTACTTGAACTAATTGGTTTTTATTTTGCCAAAATAGTACTTTAATCGTGACACTTCTCCTAATCAAGCTTGTTTATTTACTTATGTGATGCTACAATAATTTCAGTAGTTTTCCCAAATAATGTTTGATTGCCTTCTTATCTACACCTTCATTTTTATTGACATGACTGTTTATTTATTTGTTTATGTTAAATCAATAAGATACTTGGATTGATTGTAGAGGTAGCAACTTTAGAAAAGTTTAAATAATTCTATTGTTGGTTTAACTTTTGGATAAGATCATATTTACCCTGCAGTTCAGTTTGATTCATGTGATAATTACTTTCTAAAATGTGATGGTTTTGATAGGAAAATTTTGATTAGTATCTATTTTTGTTGTGGATGAACTACAAGCACATTTAACACATTCCTAGAGTACAACTCAATAAATCTATAAAAGCTACCTGAATAAGTTATGAGTACTTTTCTATTCTGTGTCTCAATTAACATTTTTTT
>JAODGC010000007.1:1702933-1729604 GCA_027574925.1 Ecitoglossa quadriceps | reverse complement strand
AACTCAATAAATCTATAAAAGCTACCTGAATAAGTTATGAGTACTTTTCTATTCTGTGTCTCAATTAACATTTTTTTTTTGTAGAAGAAAATGTTGTAGAAGATATGGAAATTTTCTACTTTCTAAATATAGGCTTGTCAACTAGCACTATCAATTAGCATTGGAATACTTATATTAGCATTATTATTGCTCACTTGCATTCCCATCTTGGAAAATCAATTTGAGTTTTCTGTATCACCAGAAACTCCTTACTCACGGTAAAGTATTACGCTTTATCCATTACCTGGAAAATAAATCTAAGCAGGTGTTTTATTAATATATTTGGCTACTTAGACAGATTAGAATGTTATAAATATTTCCAGAATAAATCTACAATATCTATATGATTTATCCAAATGGATTTATTTCTGCAAAAAAATATCTAGCATGATTAGTAATGTTTAACCCAACTAAATATTATCTGTCTGATCTATTTCACATGAATGAAGGACATATTTAAAGTAGTTAATGAATTTAACAACTAATTATTACATAATCACTCATATTATAATTAAATTGCACTTATGCCAATCACACTCGGTTTTTCTGTATCCTGGCATTGACTTTGAATCACATAAAATCGCATTAAAATTGCTTTATGAGAATCAACGTGAAGGCTCAACCTTCTTTCCTTCCACTCTAACACCACCTCTAGACACAGAAATTCGACACACTCTTTAATTGACTATTTGCTAATCTCTTCAAAGCAGTCAATCTGATATTGATTGTTTGGTTGTCAACTAAGAAATAAATAAGTGGAAAAGAACAAGAGAAGAAAATAGTGGCGACTTTAGTTCCTCGGATTGACTTAGCGTGACTCCTGCGGTAAGACTAGCTCCTTCCTAAAGTTTTTTCCCTATTGTTACAAACCGGATATTTGCATCAAAGCATAATGACGGTGAGTACTGACCAAGTAAATAGTTTTTGTGTTGTGTACACTGGACATCGCGCAAAATCCCAGAGGTGGAAGTGATGCCTTGTAAAAACTGGTGGTAATTTGATGTAAATTAATGTAAACCGCAAGAACAGAGCGTTGGGTATGAATGAGAAATATGTGGATGGAAATAATAGAGCTAGTTAAGTGAGTTGAAACGTGATCGTTCTTGTGGTTTGAGTAATTAATGTGAATGATAATATTGAGCAGACAAGCTAACATGATACTTCCGTAATTCCTTGTGTGGATTAGTCTTATTGATAAGCTTAATGATAAAAATTGTTAAGCAATTCCCCCAAAATCAGCATGAGTTTACCTTAATTTGCAATATCACATACTTCTATTAGAATATCACCTAATTCAACCTAATTTAATGAAGCTTAATTGGATAGCCGACTGCAAAATTATCTAATTATCGAATGCCAAACGAAAGGTGCTTCATCACGTTTTAGTTTCATGCACGTCAAGTATCAAGATCATAGCGTATTATTTGCAATTTTACACTGCAGCTGCATGTGAGCGTCACATTATTATACAGCACATTAAAAGTTAGAAAAGTAGAGCGATGAATGTACGCCAAGATCACCTAACATTCATACGTGATTTTGAACTTTATTTGTCTTATTTTTTTGCCAAGATAAATTAAAAAATGACAAGTCGAAAAGTGCAGAACCTTGTTGAATCTATGAAGCGTGGCTCGATGCAAGATTATGAGAGTTTTCGCGTTTGACATGAGCACAAGTAATAATTAAGGAAATCTCTATTGTTGGCTTACGTGCAAGGTGCAATTAACACTAGTAGTCACTTATAATACCCTTCAAATTTCTTGTAAGCTTCGGTAACAATGCCACGATAACTTGCTGCTTTTCCAGGAAGTTGTGGTTTAGAAATGATGAAGGCGTTGATGATAAGTGATGAATATTCATTAGTTAATGATGATATTAAAATGCATTAATTGCTTGATTTTATTTACAATTTAATGGCAATTGTATCAAATTCATTTCAATAACTTGATAGACGTTATTTTCAAATCTTGATGTTTACGACCTCAATTAACCTAATTCTCAATTCTCCTTCTTTACCGATAAATCTCAATCCTTTTGCCGGATATTCATGAACTTTAACGCGCAAAACGTGTGAGTAATAACAACGCAATGTCTTAAATGGTAATTGATTAAAACACATAATCGAATGCCTGCCAGGCATGAGTTATATCCGCAACGTGGTCATTATTATTTAATGTAACAATCTCAGACCATTTGCTTCCATTCATCTGTCCAGTGTTATTGCAGATATTTGTCAAGATATTGACGATCGATAAATCTACTTCAATGATTTTCACTCAGTAATCATCGTCAATAATGCCACAAGATGTGGAATTAATAACGTTCAGACTGTAGCAAGCATTGCAACATTAAAACAACATTCGTATTAAATCATTGCGTGTTATTGAAACGTTGAACAGTTATTAAATAGTGTGAAGCATCTGCACTGACAATGAATTAAATAAATTGTAAATCTCTTTAGCTTTATTCTTTAGAGATACTTGCGAAACAAGTAACTTGGTTCAGTTTTTCTTCAGTTGCTCAGCATTATTTGAGTTTAAGCTTACTACCAGGATACATTTGAATTAATTTGGGACGCAACATCTGCGATGGTATTACGGTAATAATGTAATATGTAGATAATAATAAATCGACGAGGTCGCGCGATAAATCGCGATATTTCGCGTCTCCGACGCGAGCGCCACAAAGACACCGCGGTCTGATGGCTACGAATCCTGGAAACTGTATGACAGTCGACACTCAGCCACCGCACAAGCAACATCTATTGCAACTTACTATGCGCAAAAACAATTCCATATCTTATCATATACCATTAGAACAATTGGTTTAACTTCCAAGTTTGTATCTAAAATTGGAGCTTAGATAAAGCACTAAATATTATTAAGAACAAATGAACTAATAATTATCCAGGTAGTTGATGCAGTATTATTAAACTCAAGCAGTAATCAATTTATTGCATTAATTTTCGTAAGTTATGCACTTTATTTTTTAGTTAATTTTCATAAATTTCTATTTTTTTTTTAACGAATATGGTTATAAGTTTGATGTATATTTGCAATTTAATAGTTTCTATTTGACCTTATGAATCTACCGAGTTCCATTGGGCTGGCCAATACCCAGAAACGCAGTTAATCCTGAATCCTCTCGCGTCCTTGGCTACTCCTGTGGAATGCTGTACCGTATACGACTGCAAGAATGCAGGCCTTTCTTAAGAAGATTGTGAGAGCAGCATCTACAAGCATAGGCCTATATTATAACTAATGGGATGAACCAATAAAATTGAGGTAAATAGATCTAACTAAGCACGAATTACAGCAATTTGAATGGGATTGGTAGCGATCAAATTAATAGTTTTATGCTATGGTAGAAGATGGCTTGAATTAATCAGGTTTTGCAAAAACAGCAAAGAAGTACTTTTAAGTAGTCGGCACATGTTTGATCCTTCTACAAACCAATTTCTTCCAATAGCAGAGAAAAAACAATGTTTAATGGAAAACTCCGCCTGCGCATATCAGAAATTAAAATACATAATTTTATTTTATTGTGATATGTTTATTCTTGCAAAGTCAAATATGTCTATTTTTGTCATGTTTCTATTTTCATGTTTTCCCGCTTTCCACAAACACGAAAAAAATTTAATGAGCGCCAAAACTTAACCTGTCGCTTAGGTTAAGTCCCATAAGTGCAGTAGCAAGTAAAATAAAGACTCAGTGAAAATATGCAAATTTGCTGAGTAACCAATATTAATTTCCTGTTTGGTCTTACTACAATTTGAGCAGTACAAGCACAGTTGAATTAAGCAACAGTAGCGGGCCACATCTAAAGACTTCAAATAAATAAATTATGATAAAACATTTCGCTTAGTGCATGAAAAGATATTGTAGGGGTTCACATGAACATATATTGTAGGTTGGTCGTGTACGTCCAGGTACGGTGGCGACTGGGTGAGTTTACTGGAGAGCACTGGGTGGTAGCGAGCGGCTATGATGCGGCGATGAACGGCTGAGCGGTGGCAAGCGGCTGCGTGGTGGTGTCCACTGGGTACTGCCGTGCGTTTGGGTCTCCTTGACGAGGTGTGGTGGATGAACCTCCTTGGCGAAGTTTGCTGGGTGATCAAGATCACTTGCTGCGGTGGACTCTCGAGGCGGACTCCCCTTTCCGAGGGAAGGTATGGCCTTTCTATAGAAATGTGGGTGCATATACAACCGATATATGCGTCTGGCATATGCATGGTGTTCTTGGAAGGAATTGCTGATGCTGAATCGGCGTCGGATGCGCGTGGCGATCCCGCAACGTGGTACTGACATTGCCTACGTGTTGAATGAAGTTGGGGTTCATGTGAACAATATTTGTATAATTTGCACGCTTGTTGACGTCGAAACAACATTCAACAATGATTTGAAAGCTGCAAATATGTCCAATATATTCCAATACAATTACTGTGATTTAAAACAACTTCATTACAACAGGAACAAGTTAAATAACTTTCATAATCATAGAATGCCAATTCCATTGATTTTCTTCACGAACCAATCAAGTTTCTAACATCTTATGCAATGGTTAACTCAACTCTTTGTGTCAGCTAAATTCTAACCACACTTATTAGACACAGTAAACGTCGCCATGGACATTACATACCAATTGCTTTTTAATTAACATTATCAATTATTACAAAGGTAAAAAACATCGAAAACAAGATTACGTGAATGCGAACAAAGTCAGACTCTTGACGGTCATCATGACAAGTTGCGAGATTGATCTAATTTCAGGGACAACTCTAATGAACCATCACTATCTCTACCGTACATACAATCAATGTAATAAAGGATATCTAATTTATTATAACGTTGAAACGTATTGACGTAGAGTGCAGATATTTGCATATCTTTCTTAGTTTTCACCATGGTAACATATGATTAGCATTAGCACTTCTTGTCGGAATCAATCCATTGCGTGTGCAGATGTCAGTGTGTGAGCCTTGTGTAATTACGATTTCATTAATTAGCGTACGTTGAGAGGAATTGGAATAATAATGGATGCTGGCAAGGTTTCTCAATCTGCTGAGAGTAAATAACGCTCGCTTTTTTTGTGCAAGTCGCGTGATGTTTTTAAAATATGCATTAGATTCATGAACGTACCTTCTCTTTTGTAACGTGAGGATTAATTTGAATTATTTTCAAATGAGTTACATTGAAATTTAATTAAGCCAATTGAGATTAAAGCGTTGCAATTGTTATTTACAAATAGAAACCATACGATAACTTGTGCTTCGACTTCCAAAATACTATCCACACATTTCATCATTTTCAGACTTGTCTATAGAAAAATGGCATAATATTTAAAATAATATTCATCAAATAGCATTGAGAATTATATTCTTGGCTTTATGAAACAATTGAATGAATTAAAATCTCAACAAAAATTATGTTTGATTTTACTGCATTGTTAATACAAAAGTTATTGTTTATTCCAGGTGATAAATCCTGAAATAGTATTCTGTGTTTGCATAAATAATGAAAATGATGGCATATGAATTTAATTCAATTCGATAAACATAAACACGTTGCTAATATTGAGTGTCAATTTATTAAATAATATTACCGGATCATATTTCTAATTAAAGATAATTTGAATATGTGATATAAGAAATAAATGTTCATTATAAAGCTCTGAAAGTTCTGCAGTTTAAAACCAATTATTGACATGTTTGTTGCTTGTGTTGCCTACCACTGACTCACTGACCATTCTGACCATTGTGTCAATAACAACTGAGTTTGACGCAGGCAGTGGTATTCTAATGGCGGCAAATGCTTTGTCTGCCGGTGGGCTTAACAACTGAAAATTAGTGAAAATAAACTTTAAAATCTCTTCAATGAGATTGAGGGATTACTTTGTACCATAAAATGAAGTGGAAATTGATTAATACTTACAAGGAGGGGAGTTATGACATTAATAATTTCCCATTTCTGATTGGAAGAAATCCCAAAGCAGATATTATATGTAGACATGAATGGATCTCAAAGAATCATGCTCATATTACCTCCATGAGTGATCATCTTTTCATCACTGATACAGTAAGTACTTCTGTTCTAAAGTACTAGGCAAATATAGTATGTTGTTTCTTTTTTTGTAGAGTTCTAATGGTGTCTATGTGAATAATGAGCGAATTGTGAAGCATAAATTGTATGAAATAAAAAATGGTGACTGTATCAGGTGCGGAATTGCAAAGGTGAAATTGTATGATTTTAAACTAACAGTTGAAGGAAGTTCGATTGCAAACAAGAGTTGTGATAACTTAAGTCTTGAGATTCAATTGTCAGGAAATCAAAATGAATTATGCAGAGAACATAATATTGAAAAAATAATTGAGCCCATTATTCCAATGAAGGATAACACCTTCAATGGGCCAGAATCACCAGATTTAATAAATATAAATGATGTACCAATAAAGGTGGAACAAAAAGAACCACTAAATACTCTTAAGATAGTAAAAGACTCTATTAAAGAAGAACAAAAGATAATTACTAATCCAATAAATTATAATGTGATAAACCAACATTTAGAAGAGCCAAAATCAATTGATGTAACTAATATAAATGATGTGCTGATAAAGGCAGAACAACACCCAACTGCTGTTGAGGTAGCTGAAGATTGTATCAGAGAAGAACAGAAGAGAGGTACAAATTATAGTCAGGTGGAAATAATACCTGATGAAGTTGATATTATTGCAATTGATGAAGATGATGATTTAATACCTCATATTAAACAAGAAGTTAAAATAGAAGTTGATGCGGAATTCCTTCAAATCAAAAAAGAAATTGCTGAGATGGATTACAATGAATATGAAATGGCACCAATTGAAATTACAGACAGTGAGGACTCTGAGAATGATGAATTGCTGACAGCAATAAGAAACTATGTACCAGATGTTGTCTATGTTGGAGTAGAAACTTCACCAGAAATCCAGTTTGAAGAAAGCTCCCCAACATATAATGAAAGGACAGGGACTCCTACCGCTATTAGAAAAGATTTAAATCAACTTACTCACCAAATCACAGCTAAAAGTAGGCGCAAGCTACCTGAGATTATTCCTGCACAGCCTTTACCAACTTCACGAAAGCGAAAATTATCAAATTTGGATATAATTTCTAACCAAGGAAAAGCAAGGAAATCGACAAAATTGATTTCAGACTCTAAATTAAAAAGAAAAAAAGATGATACAAAGCCAAACGCAAAAAGAGGAAAAATGAAAACAAGTGAAGCATTAATTTCAGTTGAACTAAATGCAAGCTCATCCAATAAACTAAAGAAAATTCCAAAAATTCCATTCAATCCATCAATTGTAGCTGTCTCACCTGCTCTACAGCAAAGTGTGGAACCAGTCGCATCAACATCAAGACATTTAGATAACAATGCTATTAGGTCGCCTCTATTTAATCAAGAGCAGCAAGAAAATGCTCTTCTATCCAGTGATCGAAATTACCAAACGCAAGTGCTTTCTAGAATGCAACATAATGATAGTTGGCTAGCAACAATGTATATAAAGGAGTTTCGTACATTCTTTTTGCGCCTATTTTCTTGGGAAATCTCATATTTCCAAGCGCCTCTTGATATCACTTCTCTTTGGGAAAAAATTGATGGTTCTCCAATGACAAAAATGCCAATGACATACAGCGACTACCGATACTATCAACGCGCAATGAGCTCTATTGTAATGGGTGAACTGTTCGCTCAAGTTTACAAAGAGTTGAGTACAATGACGCAAGACGAGGCCTTACCAGCATATGTTGTTACAGTTAATACTTTTGAAACATACAATGAGATAGTTTGTTATTGTAAGTATATTATTTATGCGATTGTTTTCAGTGTGCGTAATTATCTTGTTTTTAGATTATGTGGGAGAAAAAGAACTTTCACAACGACCGTTCGATTGCAGCTTGGTCAAACTGTCGCTGTTTAGTGGATCCGAAATTCAGTTCTTTGGGATCGTGGGTCCAAATTACACATCCAAAGTAAAACCAGGGGAACAATTACCTTGTAAGTACTAAAGAATAAGTTATTTGTAGGAAGTATATGATTATACTAAAATATTTGTAGCTTTGTTGGAAAAGCATTGTCATTCTTACCCTTTGCACAAACACACATTTTCTATTTTCACAAGAAGAAATCGCCATGTGGCAGAAAAAAACTGTATTTATGTTGATCGGTTTTTCTCAATGCGATCAAATCTCTTAAAATTGAGTGCCATCAAAGCTGTACACGGCAGTATTTCTAAACAGATTTTATCGCCAGTACCCAATCAATTTCTAATTCCGGACTTTCCGATGTCTCCTGCGCATAAATACTTACCAATGAACCAAAAACAAGAGGAAATTGTCAGTCTTGCAATGCGCTTTTGTCAGCCGTCTGTGAAATCGAAATTCTTTCTGATCCAAGGCCCGCCTGGAACAGGAAAATCTAATGTGATAGTTAATATTGTTTTGAATGCATTAAAGTCGTTGATGAAAGGGGAGGCACTTCTAGTGTTTGCACAGTCTAACGCAGCTATAAACCATCTTTTGCGGCGCATTGTAACTCTTCGAAAAAGTCTTGTCGCATCTGACAAAACTCAGGTTAAAATTGTGAGAATTGGACAAATCTCGCAAACCGCACCTGATTTGATCGACTTCCATTTGGACAAACTTGCTGAACGAAATTTAAAAGAAACATTATTTAATCAATCGCCGCATTTACGGCACGATTATAGGAAACTCAAAGACCAGATAAAAGAGTTATCAATTAAAACAAACAAATGTAGGTATCTTGTTTTAAATCCTCTGTTTTTAAATATAACACATATGTTTTAACGTTTAGCACCTGCGGAAGAAAAGCTATATCGAACAAAAGCACAAAAATATACCAACTTTGTACGCGATTGCCTTCTACGGCAGTACAACAAAATGTGGCTACAAACTAGGGATAACGTACTTCTCAACGCGAACTTGATCTGCAGCACCGTTGGAAGTATACATACTTTTCCATACAATCGAATGTAGGTATTCAAATGATGCAAATTCCATATAATTTAGAATCTGTTTAATTTCTTGCAGTAAGCTGCAATTTAAATGTTGTATTATGGACGAAGCTACACAGGCGACGGAACCTGACACTTTAATACCACTAGCCCAAGGTGTCAGGAAATTCATTCTGGTAGGCGACATCAAACAGTTGCCTTCTCTTAATTTGCATGTCCCTAAGGAATACATGTATAATCGTTCGCTGTATGTGCGATTGCAAAGTATCCTCCAGGAGTCCCCAAATCACAATTCTATCCACAAATTGGACACGCAATATAGAATGCGGGAGGAGATTTGTTATTTTCCAAATCGTATGTTTTACGGTAATTCTATTAAAACGCATGTGCCTTCTCCAAGGGCTGACCTTATGCAACTATCACCTTATTTAGTATTTGAACGATATGAACGAAACTGTAGGGAAATAGATGCAATTGTTGCAATTTTAAAGGTGATTAATAAGGTGCAATTATCATCACAGCTACAAATTGGAATAATTTTACCTTATAACGACCAAAACAACGAACTTCAAAGAAAATTACAGGAGTCACAGTAAGGATATTTAAGTTGCATATGTGAATATGTAAATATTAATTTGCTTTTCTGAATTTTAGTTTTCAGGAACATATCAGGATTACGATCAATACCATCGACCAGTTTCAAGGCCAGGAACAGGATATTATTTTGCTTTCTTTAGTTTTACGTCTAGCAAATGACTTTGTGGATAATAGGCAACGTTTGAATGTCGCATTGACGCGGGCTAAAAGTTGTATGTACGTTTTGGGATCCCCAGCTCTCTTTCAAAGTGGTGCATTATTGACTGAACTTCAGAATGATGCTCAGCAGCGCGGACTTTACGTCCGCTTGCAAGATGCAGACTTTTATAGATTTTGATTTCCTAAATTTAGTGTATAAGCGTTGAGATGGCGCCCAGTCCGTGGATGAGTCGGCGGCCGCTTGCCGATAACGAGCGCGAGGCGTATTTCTCGGTGGCGGCGATCGTCCCAGTACGCAGGGCAACGCCGCCACTTGCGCACCGCACGCAAAACTTGCATACGCGATGCGCGCCGCGCGTTTCTTTGATTAGGCGCACCTGCAACGAGCCGAAGTGTATTTTGCAACACGCGTGTGATAACGTGCGGCCCTGCTGGATTTTTTACGCGCTTATGGGTGGTGATCCTGGGCACTGTGACGCTCGCTAACTTTCTGGGGTAGGACAGGACAACCAGCAACGCCTACCAAATAAATAGGTAATTTATGTGCATAGGCATTTGCTATGGCTTATTGCGCCAGTTTAAGTTGACAATTTTTCAATTTGAAAAAATGCTCTGATTTTGTTATTTTGTTTTATTTTTTTAAAATAATTTTAAGAATCACGTTATTTTTTCACATTATTGTTAAGTTTATGTGTGGCAATTTAGCGCCACAATATGTTTCGCATCAGCGTATGTTATATGTTATATATACTAAACGAAACAGCATAATTCAAGTTCGTGTATATTTGGAAACAGTAAGATTTTCATTGCCATCCTAATGATTCTGTTGATACATTAACGCGATTTTACTCTGGCGCTTACCACGCAATATGAAAGTCGGTCTCAGGATAGTAGTATGATAGATAGTAGGCAAGGGCGCGGGTGGTCTGCAAGTGTTTGGTAAATATTTACCTTCGATTGGTTATTGAACTGTCCGTTTGTCAGCTGACTATGTAGGCAATGATACAGCTGCCGATGCAAGGCAACTACAGAATAACAAATAAACACGATTTCGAAAATTGTACGCTTAAAATACTGTAAAATTTGTAAGAGTTTTATAAATAGTTGTTAAAAGAAAATATATTTTTGTAAGTTTGAATAAGAAGTTAACGTTGTTGTGGAATGTAAGGAATGTTTCTGGGCACGATGGATACAAGTCCTCGTACGTTACAACTGCGAAATATCGATTTAAACGAATTTATTACGCGGAAATGTAGGGTCGACGGCGGGACAGCAGGGAAGAAAGCGGCCGCAGGTTTTTGGAATCGCACCACACGCACTATAATCTAATGGTTGAGACACGCGCATGGATTGTAAATTTCAATTATTTTAATAAAGGCACTTGTGATCCATATGCGGATGGAATGCGTAATGATGTAGTGCTTTAATGAGAAATGTTACGATTTTCCATATCCTGGCTTAATTTAAAACTGCACGTGCGTGTTGGGGGATTGTTTTATTCGAGCGAGCAGGCCACTTAGCGGATTGTCTCGGCATGCAGAGGCCAGAACGTAATAAAATAATCCGAATGAAAATGAAAAGTAGGTGCTAAAAATACGAGCATGGCAAACACACGCAACAATAAGGTGCTGATACATTTTCGCGAACACAACTCGAATGATGGAATTGATGATTATTAATAGATTTTTTAAGTGCACATTCAACTGAATCAAAGGTTCGTAGTCGTTTTAGAAACGTTGCAATCCTTATTATGTTTTCTTGCTACTGACAATAGTACGAACTATTTTACACCGATCTTACATTATTTAGTTGGCGTACAATTAGGAAAAGATCAATTTGCTCCACCCTTTCCATACCCCACTAAACACCCAGCAGTTAGACACGTCTCAATGCGAGACTTACGATGTGTCAAGTGTATTCTGGTACAGTGTGCGGAATTTAATGTCGCAGCTAATTACTCTTTGAACATAAAGTACGACAATAATGCGCGAACCGAACGCAGAACGCAGTAAAACGCTTGAATTTCACGCGGAATGAATTTGTGCATGTTGAGAAGCTGCAAACTTGGCGCTTGGGAGTACATTTTGTAGTGGCCTTTAAAATAAACCAAAATCGAAAATCTCTTGGGTGGAAAATATCTATTTTTATTATCAACTACTTATTACGTTTGATAGCATGAAAATATTGAAATTTTTGCGATTTACTGAGGTCGACATGAACAGCTGCTTGTAAAAAATATTTGCGACCAGTACATTTGAAATCAAAGTTTATGAATGTTATTTGGGTTATTTAAGCATCCAAGGATGTAACGCGCAATTATTGTAATTTGCAACATATGAAATTGATTCACAAATTATGACATTTATGAGAACGCTGTAAACACTTTCTGCAGATTGCAATCTTCCATATTTCAGCGCCACTTCAACAAATTCTCATTATCCATTTTGAATTGGATCAAAATTTGTAATGCTAATTCATAAGAAAATAGATGATAGGCAAGTTTGCTATCGTTGGCACAAATCGAGTTAGCAGTGGAAAAACCAACAAAGTTTGAATGGGTTCTGTGCAGTGTTACCAAACGCAAAACGCCACGCGTTTGGTAACCGGAAAAGTCATGCCTGTTTTCCGGCTACTTACAGGACGAAAGTATGCGAGTGTTATCACGGGGATAGCTAGTTGTCGGAATAGTTGGCGTCGTTTTACGTTCGCGCAAGGAAGAAACGTGGAAATGCAATTAATTCGCGCGCACCGTAAGCGAATTAACGCTCTTCTAACGTTCGTACTCCTTACGAGCCTTAATTTATCCCGACGCGAATTATGTCATTATGTGATCAATAATCGCAATTTGCATTTCAGAACATGCTAATGTATGAGGATGTCCATTCTGCTTTCGGTAGGTCACCTAACGATAAAAACTTTGAATCATTGTGCGAACAATGCCAAGATGCCTGAGAATGTAACATTTGCCAAAAGCATGTGCTTGCTGTCGTGTTTTCATTCTCTTCTTTGCTTTTCTATAAATTGAAACCATAGAGAATGTCTCATTTGCTTGATGTCGGCATCGATCACGTACCAATAACTTAGAGTCATGTGTGAGTTACCTAGGATACAATGCAAACAGAAGGAGTGAAAAATCTAGTGCAAAGAGTCAAGGACCGATTCAGTGGTTACTGGTGAGATGATGCAAGTGCTCTAAAAACGAGAGGACCTAAGTGTTTCCCTAATTGTGGTCGGGGCAGTGAAGGTAAATTCGTTTACTTATCCGTGAACGTGACACACTTTCATCACACATGTGCCGTGGCTAGAGCCACCAGCTATTAGCGTTTTGCGACCCGCTGTGCGCGAGCGATAAATCCAAGCGTCGTGAGACAAAGAGAAGAAATTATTTTTGGCAAGCGCTTCCGTGTAACCTTGGCTCCATGCCGCATGTTTTTTTCCCGGGTACCGAATTGATGTACTCGTTCGCATTTTCTCTCGATGAATCTATTCAAAATCCCAGCTTACAAAATATATCATTATGATGGTCAAGCAAAAAAACAGCCCGACACATTTGCATATCAAATGCATTCTGGGATCATTGTGAGCGATATTATATGTACAATGTATAATGCTCACACAGAAATATCACCGATTTGTTACTGGTAGACACGTGATAGGGGTAAAGGGTTCGGATTGTTTCAAAGCGGAAGGAAAGTATTTTTCAAGGAACCGTTTGTAACGCGCTCATGTGCGGTGTTTTGCACTGCCCCATGATGCTTTTGTTTCTTTTGTGCAGTCCTGGTCCTCGTTTTCAACGTCTACAAGCGGAAATTTATGAAGTGCTCTTGCCTTGCCGGAATGGGTTTGCTTTTGGTCCTTTTGCACGGCGGTCGCCAAAGAAAGGACGTCCCATTGCGTCCTGCCCAAATATTTAAGACTTTAACGACAATAAATTTTCATTTTTGCTTGCTGTTAAGCAGGACACACAAATAGGACACTGGAGTAAAAAATGTTGATGGATGAAAAATGATCAGAAAATATATTTGCACGGTGGACAAAACGAACATAAGAGAGGGGTTGTATACTTACTTTACTTTCCGGTGTTTGAGGGTTTTGTACTACCAGAAATTGTATCTATAGTAATCTAGCAATTGTTACCAACCTACAATGTACAGAGATACAAACAACATAAAGCTCCACTGAATTATTAAATTCTTGTGGAGGCAGCAAACGTATAATTTAATTGAACTGTGTACCACAAAAAGCGATAAAATATTTATCTGCAGCAATATTATACGATTGGTAAAAGTTTTGATAAACTTTCCTAAATTTTATCACCCATTGGTTAACTGTACCAACGCCGTTTTCCTAGTGTCTTCAGCGTCTGTCGCCAATTCCTGCATTTGACCGACTTGACAAATCACCGCCACTCGCAGGCTCAATGGTCAACAATTTTCGATTGGCTGGGATGAAATCTGTTAACATATCGTTGCTCGGCGCAGATGAAGCAAATCAAGGAAAGCATCTTTGTGACTGAGGCAAAAAATATAACACGAAACATTACTCAGAATTCCTCTTGGATTTGCTCCTTGTCAGATCTTATTGGTGGATGGATCATTGGCTCACCTAAATGTATTCCTAAAGCAAAGCAATCACTTCGTGCAGTACCCAATTGGTACCAATTTTCAAGTTGTACTAAGTGTTACAATTGTTTTGCCTCCTTATTTTCATGTCATGAGTGATGTTGGGCAAAGTAAATAAATAAATCGAGTGCGTGTTATTGGAATTTACTTTTATTGCTGCTATAATTTATTACAAGCTACATTGAATGTTGCCATAACATCAAAGCGCGCTTGGTGAGTTTTTCAATTGAGAACAAATGCAAATCAAACTTTTATTTGCAGTGCATACGCAAGACAAATTGAATTTCTGTGTTGTTGCTCAATCCTGCTGTGCAAATACATAGCAAATGTTGGAATGCAATAAATCGAATTATGACTAGTGTTCTCACTCAAGAATTAGCTGTCTGTACATCAAGTCAGAGCATAGCATTTCAATCAATGGTGCTGGTCGCTTCACGTAAATGTTTACAGCGGGAATGTCGACAGAAGCTCGACACATTGTATTTACAACTTTCAGAATTTATCTGATGCGTAGAATTGAACAATTATAATGTGAAAAATAAGGTCGTAAAGTTAATGGATGCACAGCAACATAATAATCTTCCCTCACAAATACATTTTGGGAGAACCAAAACCTCAAAAGTGTTTAACCTCTTAGTGACTTTGGTGAGTAACTTGTTTTTAATGGAAAGCATAACAATATTGAAGTACTTCTTGTTGTTTACTGCCTCCTCACGATCATCTAAATTAAGCTCAATTTATATCACGTTTTAAATCGCTCTACTGCTGGCATTACGTTTGGCAACAATTTAATGATGGACTAGTTATCACCTACTGGTAGATTACTTATAATTTGTGTATAACTGATGTACATGTTTGTACAGATATAAAATTGGCGCCTAAGTTGTTTTTTACATTCCTCTCTTGTGCGAAAATGCGAATTGAAAATGGAGAATTTTATGCATGTGCGAAGGATATGTTTTAATTCTACAAGATGCATTTCAATGCTTTTGAAATCTATAAACACACTGTAGGACATGAAAAATTTATAAAGATGATTTTTAAGAAAAGATATAGTTGGTGGAAATTTTAAACCGGAAAGGCATTCGGAAATTTACATGGCTGATTAATTAAAATCTATGAGACAATATTATCACACCTTAAATATATCTTAGAATTATATTTTATAATCTATAATATTTAAAAACTATAAAATTTAGTGGCAGACAAAAAATGAATATTTTCAAATTTGAAGCAGATATTTTATGGCCGAAATGAAATTAATTTTATCACCAATGAGATTATTTTTAACATTATCATATCAGTTTATTTTTCATAACTAATTTTTCGTGCGCTTTGAGGGGCATGTACAACTATATTTAGGTATATTAAAGGCAAATGTCAAGAGGTCACCATATTGTGTAATTCTGACTCTTTTCTGACATTTACAAGCAAACATTTTACTTGAGCTGCACCACTTTTAGTTTTATGGCTATTGCTTGTAAGCCATCTTCCCTCACATAAAAAGCAGACAATTTAATTCTCACCAGCAACGCTCTGAGTCCAATATTCTAGAACTGCCCGGTAGATTAGTCACCCTCTCCATGAAGGATATAATCCAGTGTTTTGCTTTGTTAAATAAGTTTTCCTACTTGCACTTGTCATATTCACTTTACGTCGAACAGAGAACTTGTTACAATTAATTGCTTCCCAAACACATTTTGGCATGGAAATTGTACACACGGATTGTAAATATTTATCCCGAAATGATGTGGACTAGTAAGACTTGCAGGATTTTGTTTATTTAATTGTGCGAAATGAGGTTAACATCAATTATAATACGATTACTGCAGTTTGATGTTTACTCCATGTGAGGAGTTGTCAGGAACATATGCGACTGTTGTATTGATGCGGAGAACATGTTTCTCCAGTTTGGGGCGATGTATGTTCCATGGCCCAAATCACGGTTTAATATTGCTAGTCTCATTTGATTATGCGTGAGGTTATGTGTTAACTCGCACCTTGCCATTGTCCTAATTTCGCGCACGCACATGCACCATCAACGTCTGGCGATGGAAATTTCAAGTGGAAGTTTAACCCAGAGTGATTGATAACGCTATAAGTTTACATACAACCTTAAGTTTATAAGCATTAAAAGTTTATGATATGTAATTTTATGTGCATATTAAGTACAATGCTTGTTGCTATTTCATTTGGTTTCCAACACAAAAGTACCAAATGCAATACAAGCTTTAAAAATTTGGCACATCAAATATCAAATCAGGTAAACTTCAGTATTTTTAGCTTGATGTGGCATTTTTAAATGCAATTTGTTTGAAATGGTTAATTCCGAATTGAAGGCGAAGTTTCCAGCAACTTCACTGATTGCATCCAATTTTCTTCAACTTTGCACCGATTTCAACTGCTTGAACCGCGTGCATTAGCGATTGAAAATCAAATCAAACGGAAATAGATTTCAATCAACAGAACTTTGTGTGCTATATGCATAATTGTTTGCTTAAATTAACAAAAAAAATTTAGCAAAAAATAACGCGTTGTGAAATGCTTAGTGTGGCGGTCGATAGGGCATTCGACGTTAACTTATTGAGTGTGTAGCGTATGGCGTGCAGTGGAGGCGCCGGGCCAAGCAAAACGGAAGAGGTAACGATTTGCCGGATGGCGGCCGACTTGGCTCGTGTTGGTGTGTTTAAATGTGCATGCAAACGTCAGCAAATCGGCCCGTTGACGACGAGTTAACATATATTTGAAATTGCTACCTTTTGATTTTGGCCGAAAAACTACGTGCCGACGACGACCACGAGTGAGGTGTATGCATTGCAAAGGTGAAATTCGACATGACTTGAGTTTGAAATAGTTTTAAAGAGTTTCATATATTAAACGAAGCGAAATATTCAAATGGAGGACATAAATAAATTGAGATATGAAACAGATATGCTTTTGGTATTAAACGAATGGGATTTGTGGGAGGCAGTGGGAAAGGGATAAATAATAAAAAGTAACTTTTTGTAGCAATTAATATTATAAAATTGAAAACAATCATATTATGAAACAAATATTAATAATAATAATTTATATGTTTATTATTTCGTACAATAGAATCAATAAATCATTGAATATATCAGATTATTTCTTATTATTGCAATTTCCTTAGAAATAGCACCAATTGCATGAAAATCTCTAAATCCAAACTAATGATGGTACATTTAGTTCAACAACACACGCTCAATAACTGTGTATGATTGTCTCATACGCTCTTGTTATTATTGTGTAGTTATGGAAAGCCAACTAGTTATACTCTGTCTACAATTTAACAAAACACTAAGCGAGAACAAGTGGGAAACATGAAAATTTGGAACGCAAACACGTGCCACAAGTTCAATTGTATAAGTAACACGCGACTGTACCTAGGAGTAATTGACGATAAAAAGCTCCAACAAGGGCGTCGTAAGGGTAACAAATAAACACAATGCCAACAGAATAACTTAGGGTTATTATTACACTTGTAGTTTTAATGAGCTTACGTAATTTAGCCTACTTATAAATTTCGCATATGTTAATTAACTAATTCTTGGGATTAAGAGCTGTTGGTGTGTTAAAAATAAATTATATAATATTGAGGTGAAGTTCAATGACTACTTTGGAAACTATTTTCGGTATTTACGTGCTCGCGAATTTGTAATTACATTCCGCACGAAATATTTAGTAGTCTAAGGTTCAGACATGTTATTTTCGTTGTTCACTTTTGACTTTGTGTGTTTTGTACTTAATGTGATTTTACTTTGAAACTTTCTGACATGTTTCTTTCTTCCTTGCAGGATATTCAATTGAACACTAGGCAACATTAGGATTTGTACTTAAATTAAGGTATGTGGTGATTTCAGTGAAAACGGAATTTTCCAAATTGAACTTGATTTGGTTGCTTCTCCAACATTTATTATGTTTTATAAAAATCATGCCCTTGGTTCCTGCACACGTACATATTATACGTGATGTCATGCCTGCGGTGTGGTCTGTGCGAAATCGAGAAAGCAATCTGGTTTTTGCCCATGGAAGCATGAGAATTGCCGGCATTGGAAATCGGCATCGAGCGTTGGGATGTGCTGCCATTAATCTAATTCTCAGCGCCCGGGTCGCGGGGAATGATATCTGGCCATGGCCGGAAGAGTCCTGCTAGCAATTGGCAAGCGTGTCGCCGCCGCCGTGGGGCAAACAAACAAATTATATTTATTCGATCTTTCCAATCACGCCAAATGCGTTGCTATCTGTGCACGTTTGCTTTTGATTTGATTTTAGCGCAGCAGTGCGAATCAATCAATTAAATCACTTTACGCCAATTACATTAGGCGCATGTCATTAGAAAAAGTAGTGGATTGAAATTGGGGCTTAATTTGAAGTGACGGGAGTGTTCTATATATGTCAATTAGATTTGTCTAAATTTAGAAAAGGGTTATATTTCAATTATCAATTATCATTCTTTATATACATTCAGAAAAGGATAAAGTTTATATACATCAATTTAAATTGATTGGTTTTTAATAGAAGAAGAATTGAGATGAATTTTGGCAAAATTTTATTGTTTGTAGAGTGTACTGTTACTCATGCCAGATGCAAGTACCGTGGACACTATAGTTATTAGCAGTTATTTGATTTGAATTCTATGCAAACATATTTTATTAAATATACTCTCAACGGAATTCAAACTTGTCTCTTGAATATTTATTATTGTATTTACATTATTTGCTCTGCAATTTTGTTTGCTGCCACTAGTCAAATTTTGTTTATGTTTTTGGTTCTAATGGTCTTAAAAGCAAAGATTTGTCTTATTCATCCCGATGTCCACGATCCTCGGCAGTTATTTAGCAAATTTCGCATATGTTATTTCTACGAATAAAAATGATTGATGTGCTCGCTGAGCGGCTAAGTTAGTAAATGCGTCAATTTTTACTTCCTCCGTCTTGTGGGCTTCTATTTATGCTTGTAAAGGACCCATAGTGCATATCCTAGTGTTTGCACACTAGGTTGACGTGAAGTTACCCATCGCCCGTGTATTCACATTTTCTTTTCCCTTTGCTTTTCCAACGAAGTTCACACATCACATATACGTTCATACGACGTTGATAAATGTCTTGTAAATTTCACCTCAAATATTTGTTGGGAGGAAATCAAAAAGTTAATAAGTAATTGTGAAGAATGTTAGGAAAGCATAAAAAGCTTCTGATAAATATGAACTAAATTTATTTTTTGCATTAACATGAGTTTACTTTGATACTTACTGAATATTTAATGTTGTAACAATATTTTCGGCATGTTGTGTTGCCTATCTCAATTATTCATTATAATTTGGGTTTAAGCTTATCTGTATGCATTGCAGTTAGTTTAGTACGCAGCATCCGCGATTTGTCGCAGCCGTCGCAAGTGGTAATTCGGGAAATTTGCGAGGTTGCACGATGATTTGCGACCTTTGCGCCTGCGACGCGAACGCCACAAAAACACCGTGGGCTAATGGCTGCGAATCCTGGAAACTGTATGACAGTCGACACTCAACCACCGCACGAACAACAGCTATTGCAAGTTACTCTCTTCAAAAAGAATTTTCCATCTTATCATATACCATTAGCACCACTGATTTCTAATACAAAATCCAACTGAACAGCATAGGTTCCTTCCATAAGCAGTAATAGTCAAGCAACCTCTCATCTGCCATATCAACCAATGCAAGTAAACTCAAAATAAGAAATACAATATACTTCAATTTAACACTAGTAAAACCTTAACTCTTATGAGTACCAATGCAATTCATACAATACTAACTATGCACATCTTCTATAACAAACCAATATAAATCATATATATGCACTGGGTACATGGAGTACGTCATAAAAGAACATTTCCTTCTACAGTAATAAGGTACAGTTATAAAATTACTGGTGCGTTTTATGAGTGTAAAACCTTTTTATTTTTTTTAATAGGCGAAAGCTTTACTAGAGTTCTTACGGTACCATTGGCGTATCGTAACTTCAATAATTTACTGCCGCTATACACTATACTTATGTAATTAAAATTAATTATCCTTGAGGGTGGCACGAAACGATGGTAGTAAAGAGAATATTAAGAAAATATCAAATATAGTTCAAGAAGTAGGAGTTTTTGACACCTCAAAAGATTCACGGCTATATACACACTCGGAATTGAGGTGATGGTTACTGCTCATTTTCCAAGCGTTGAATTGAAGTGCGCTTACTTTAAATCGAATGCTTTTCTACTTGGATTTACGAGGAAACCGAAAACGTTTGCTTTCGCTTTTGGGGTAGCAAAAAGAGCGCTAAAATGCACGAATACTTAACGATATGCAGGAATTCCTTGCGAACGCTTCCATGAGCTTTCAAGGAGGGCGGAAATGTGAACTCGCTGGGAAATGGAAGTAGGTGAAATTTGAACGCGCGCCCACAACTGTTTGTTGCTTTCGCAGGTCACATTGACCGATTTTTCTTATCAACGTCACTATCAACATCGGATCTCCTAAAAATACTTCGCCGCCTCCGCGTGCGTCGTTTGCGTTCGCGTTCTAATGGCGCAAGTTAACGTCCAGCTGGTGTGGAATAATCGATGCGTTTAAAAGGACCGCTGCGTGCGCAGAGTGCACGCAATTTTGCACTGCTATCCACCATTGGTAACACTATTAATTAGCTTTCCATTTTTGAGAGGTGGCGGCAAGTGTGTCAATAAAAGCTACAAAGCATTCACAAATCGCGTCACATTAATTTCAATTTTGAATGAGGTACCATTGTTATTAATCACTTAATTAATTAGTATATACAATAATTGGAATCATGCGTATTTTATATTTTTGTGTCTAACTAGGAACATGCCACGTAGAGTGGAGCACCAAGTCCAATCGGGATAATGTCTACGCGTTCTTGAATGTTTACACATTCCAACCCACCCCCAGTGCGAACTTTATTACTTTTCACTTTATTATTGCGCGTCAAACTTCCCGCCCCAATGCGGACTTCAATTTTCCTACTATAAAACTTTTTCTAGCCTAACGTGAGCTCGTGCACATCGCACTGAAAATGCCACACCCCTAAATACATCGTTGATGTTTGTACAGGTATTTCTTTACGCCACAACATGTTCAGGGGTTTAGAGATGTAACCGACATAAGCAACTTCTAGCATGCTAGTATTACATGTTTAAATGTAGGCTTACATTTCTAAGGATGACCTGATAAAGTAAAGCCTGGTGGCACATGGCAAAAGTTGCAACGCCGGATTAAATCTACATGAATGCCGGTCTAATTAAACTGCGAGCGCTTTTCGTGGATTTTAGGAGATGATTATATGCAGTCCACGTGTGGATTTGGTGGTTTACTTCCTTGGTAGCGGTGGAAGCTTTGTCTAGTTGGCGGATTTCTGCGTGTCCTACATACTGCACATTGTTGTCACTAGGACACCAAGGAGAGTGTCATAAAATGTGGACTGCAGATAGTTGTAATTTTGTGGTAAGACCTTAATTAAACTCTCTCGTCTAGTAGAAATTAAATTAAGCCAACTACAAAAAAAAAGCTTTGATGTTGTTAATTAACGTGCTTATCATCCTCAACGTCGTAGTCATTCAACAATCAAGGAAGTGCAGTTTGGTTTCGTTTTAAGTCATTGGTATCCTGGCAGGACAATCGTGCACTGCAAAACAGAGAAGTGCAGAAGATTGGATATAGGATAGATATCGCTTTAAGGTTTTATGTGAAAGTGACTTGAGGGCGGTAACCGCCTCGCACAAACACGGAGACGCTTGTATACGACTGACACTCAGCGGAAAATACGCGCGGCGGCAGCATTCGAGGGTGTACAAGTGCGCGTTGTTGCTGTGGATCGAAGGCGGCTCGTCGGCCCTCGTTGGCATTCGCTTGCCATCGTGCCGCCGCGCTGCTGCCAGCGAAGAAAGCGTCGCAGGGAATATGCAAGCCGGCAGGCTGGCGAACGCACGGCGGGCGGCACACACGCTTTCAACGCAAAGTCGGCGAAAAATAAGAATAACGTTCTAATCACGCGATCTAACTACAAGTGGGTGCGCGAGGCAATCGGATATTGTGCACGATCATCAATACTCCAGGCCAAATTGAGAGAATAATTCATTGAAATTGCTGTGCAGTGAAACAAAGGACTCTCAGTCCTTGCCATAACAAAGAAATATTTGTACTTTAACTGCGTTCAATTAAGTGAATTGAGATATTTATTGAATGCCACTTAAAATGGGGACAAACTAGAACTTGAATAACATGTTGTCAGTGAACGTGGGCTGCGTATTGTTAGGTACAAAGCGCAATAATATTAAATTTTATTTTCAAATACGTTGATTGATCGCCGCGTCTATTGTGTCATACTCCAGCCTGCGAATAGTTTAAACCCTCAACCGCCTCTACTATCGACTACATTGTGTGGTATATTTTGTGCGGGGTGCACACACCACCGACGTTGGAAAATCAATGAAGAAACGAGAGAAAGAGTCAAATGACGAAGCAATAAACCCATATCAGTTCATTAAATATGCATAAGCGACGTGATGCACACATCGATGTCGGCGTCGCTATGTGCCGTCGATGATAACGATGACAGTGGTAATAATGGCACGTTGACCCTTTTTTGTCATTGATTGGTTTTTTTAGATATCAGCACACCGGAAAATATTCAATCACAGCGACTTTAATATTGCACAACTTAATAACAGGCCATTATTACTTGAAAATGAATATTTTTATTAAAAAATGATGTGCAAGCAGTGAATTAAATAAAGTGAAATTTATTAAATATTGCAGTGAATTCAAGAGTAAAAAAAATAAATTTTCAATTAAAAATTAAATTCCTCTTGGGGCAGAGACAGGGAAGAGTCATACAAAGGATGAGCGACTACGGGGAACAGGAGCAAACATGCACCGCCAGTTGGCCAGACTTTGAACATCAGGTAAATGAAAAATTGAAAAGAACATTACATGGAATTGCATCTCTTTTATTCCAGGCATGTGCATTACATTTTCCTCTGCTTGCAAAAGATAATAAAAGTCGATTATTCAATTTTCCATGGAGTTTCTTTATCCTTGTCCGTTGCCTCCTTTGTTAATCGAGCAAATAAAACCGGCTGGCGTGACGTGACTTGATGTGCATTCAACATGTGTGCATATGAGAATTATGTACGAAGCCCGCGGGCCGCCAATCAGACTGCGCACGTATTGCCGCCGCTGCCGCCGCCCAAATATATCGAGATGCCTTTCAATCTCCCTGCATTAATAACGATGCGTATCGTAACATGTCATTCCATTTTCGGTTCATGTACGACATTGCAAGTGATTATGGTTTAATTTCATTGTTGAAGGAGCGCTATAAAATTTATCCATAAAATGTTAATAAACTCGGTCACTCTTCTGTAATAAAAGTAGTCCATAAATGCTTGAATCTATTGTTTGAGCTGTAATCAGGTTAAATTATTATATCCGGACATTTTTATTATGACAATTTTTACATCTCATGAAAGATATTTTATGTTCAATGCGGTAATTTTTATCTCATGGAATCTGGATTAAATTAATGTATGCTAGGTTTTTGCAAGTGTTTGACCATGTTAATCATGCTGCAAATATGTGAATTGTTTACAATCACGTGAATTAATCAGCCCGCGTGTTGGCCGTTTACTTATTATTTATATGTTCTTTGTGTGGATGATATTTTGCGATCAAACGCAGTGTGTACGTTTGACATTTTCTTCAAGAATGACCGCGACCTTTACCTCCTTTTCTCCTTCGATTCATATTCGGTCATTTCGGGCATGTGCACTGGATTTAATAAAAATCATGTAACTGATTATTATGCAGCGCATACCAATTATAACTATAATATTTATATTTTTTTGAAACTATGAATACATTTTCATGCCTAAAAAATGCATGTATCTTTTAATTTAGCACTTTGACCAAAAGGGGAAATGTTTAGTTGGAGTTCTTGTCTTACCTGCATATGACTAGAAGGGCAATTGCTTAAATTCCCGTTGCAGTCAGTTTTAGTAGACAAACTGGACGTGGAGATTTTATGCTCGTGTAGACTTTGGCCCTTTTTCGCTTTAATTAATTGGCGAGCACGGCAGAATCGAGGCACTCGTGCGGAAATGGTAATTCAGTGCTGGGCCGGCAACGCGGAAAATTTACAACACAACGGTGCCGCTGTGATAACTCATTATTTCTGCTGCTGTTCGCCATCGGCTTCACAATCCATACAAGCGGCCGTAAACATTAAACTGGATTAATGTGTCGGCATTTGCGATTGCGTTTGATTGGAATAAAACTATATGTGTGCTATTAAAATGGTGGCGGTACAATGAGCGCCATCTGTTTTCATTAGATCAATTAAAAATGGTATTTGTATGTTTTGATCGTAAAACTAGCATTTACATAAACATAATTATTTAGTTGGATTGCTTAATAATTTTAACAACCATACATTTGGATATTGAATTGTTTTTCATTTGTTCGCGCATTAAATTAATTGATCTTTATTGAATAGATATTTTATGGAAATATTTGCTATACGAATATTTAATATTAGTACAAATATTAAGTACTAATAGGTAAATTATTTAATTAGTAAAATATGAAAATTGATATTAATTATTTATTTCAGAGATTTGCATGATTTCTTGTGAGTTTGGTTTATTCAATTCCGGACCCATTTGTATTTTGCCGACTTTAATTAATCAATAAACATTTAGCAAGGGCAAATTCAAGCATGCTAGGGGTTTAAAGAAAATCAAGTCGTCATATTAAATTGCTATATTATTCATAATGCTGTTAGCCGAAACGGCGCATGCTGAAACACGTTGAAACAAAACGAAAGCAACTCAGCGACGAAAATGCTAATGGTGGTGATTTGTATCTTGGTGCAACTGCTGTTGGTTACGACCGACACGAAGCATGGGACTACTAAGAGAAGGACAATACAAGGAGATACACGTTTTACATAATGCACATATTCGTTTTCGACTCAGTACATTGGTGCGCGTGGATTTTTGCAATTTTGTTCGGAATATTCTTTAGAAGGCACCTGAAACTACAGAATCGTCATTATATTCGCATACCCAGAAATATCGCAAATTCCAAAAAGGCAGATTTCCACGAAAACAAGATTGCTGCAGAAACTTTTTAGTTCAGGCACGTGAAATCTTCTATTGAACTGAAGCACTCTAATTTAGATCATCTTCGACTTTCTGAGTGACATTGAGATATTGCGGTAGTGTCTTTTCTTTGACGTATCACTCTCACTCTATATTTTAATAATGGCATTATGGCCACCTCGTTACTGCGGAAAAAGAAGGTAGATATTCAAATTCTAAGATATCCAATATTAAAATGCTCCCCGTTATCATGGTGATGTCTTCGTTTAATAAAGGTCCAACTCATGCATCTTGGTTGAACGCTTCTCTTGCTTTCTTTTCCTGCGACAATGATTGGAGGCAGCAAAAGGCGACAGAACCGCGAGCTCACTTAACGCGCGTTCAACCTCTGACCTTTACGTTGTATGAAGGGAGAACGCTGGCAGGCCATCCGGCTGTAAACCCCTCGCAGAGGATTCCATCGGGTAAAACACAAAAGGACGAATGTGACATTGGGACCAGATCCTCGAATAGCATTTTCTTCCATTCCATTCCTTTTTGCCAAGCTTTTTTCTTTTTTGTGTCACTCGAGAATGAATTTATCTCGGAGGAAAACAATATGTTCATTCAATTGGAGGATAAACCTTAAACATTTCAATTGGGTCAAATGGAAATGATTTTTTGGAAATTTAATCCTTTTAAGGAATATAAAAGCAGCACTAGGGTTTTTTTTAAATTTTTTGCCTTAATATGGTTTAATTACTTTGAATTAATTAATTTTGATAAAATACACATTGAGTATTGTTCTAATCATAGTTTATTATTTTAATTTTCCACGTCTATTACAACGTGCACGTGTCTCAAAACTAGGCACGTTCTATACACACCCTCATCATACAAATTTCTCAGCAGGAGTAAACGAATAAGTGGGACTCCAAAGGTGCTTCTCAGCCTTTGGAATCCTCCAAGGCCTTCTCGAGAAACCACCCCCAGACCGTTCCAACGTCGGCACGCTACAGTTTGGTGTACCGAAGCGTTAAATTCGAAGCAATTTACTTAATTAAGTTTATTTTTATGAGGACGCCGCAAACTGCATACCATAAAC
>JAODGC010000007.1:1663651-1702833 GCA_027574925.1 Ecitoglossa quadriceps | reverse complement strand
TATTTCTACTGTACTGAAATACTTTATGTATTACACTGTTCTATTTTTCTTTGTTTCCTGCTGGAGATGGACTTGAAGTGGAGCAAACCAAGAGCGGAAATGTCGGATACCGACGATGAAAATGGGCACTCGTCTGCTAAGCACCAGTATGAATAGCAACAAAACGCGCGACGACACTAACAACAAAAACGCGCATTCATCGCTTATCCTCGTTTGCGTCGCAAGCTTTTTTGTGCGAACAATGCGCACCCTTTATGTCTCGGCTACCGCGAACACATCTCCCTCTTGGAGCTCGTGGAGACGACCAGTTAAACACAAACGGCATGCGCTTAATATGACAGGTAATGGACAGGGCATATTATTCACGAGATAGTACACCTCGTGTGTTGATTCAGATAATTTTTCAAATAAGCAAATAAGGTTTATTCTGTTTTAAAGGGAAACTTTATTTACATATTTTGTAGAGGTGGGTGAAATATTCAAAGGTAATGGATATGCTATTTAGCTAATTTTGTCCTGCAGTAAATTTGCAAATTATCATAATGTAATGTGTAATGGTCGTAATATAAGAAGGAGTATCGATCTGCTTGTACCGTTTTTTACTCGCCTTTGTATGCTATGAAAGCTAATTAAGTTCGCTTTGTTTGTAATTAACGGAAATCATATGCCGTGTGTACGTTTGCCAATCGCACATTATGATCTACAAGTCCCTGAATGCATAGTGTAATTTGTTTCCAACGAGTTTTAGCACAGGACTACATTGTGCAGTTGCATGACATTTAATTAAAAAATTAATATTTCAAACACTTTAGGAATTAGCATACGCAAAAGGCTGAAATAAAAAACTGGGGTTGTATGGCTTGACGCACTAAATCTGATATTACTTAGCATTTCATGAATTACATATGAAATGCTGCTTTTTAAATTGGCGTGTAGATCTTACTTAATTATTTTAATCGTTTAAACGCATTTGTCTTTACCATTAATTAATCCATCAATTAAATAAAAACGTCATTTCAAATATTTTATTATTTTATCAAGTTCGATTATAAAAATAACATTGTAATATTTTAGTAGTGAAGTTTTCATAGAATAGATAAAATCATTTGATTTATTTTATTTCAATTTTAGATTAATGACTGCAGTCCTCTATATTTTTCGTTGTAAATACACCGAAATATTAAACATGTATGAACAAACGGACTTGGCACTGCTTTGGCAGGTGAACCACTCCTCGCATAAATGATGTTTTTGTTTTCGACTAAAAATCACCCAATTCAGCCGCCCAAAGAGTTACGCAACGCAAAACAATCCCAACAGGGCACCGAATAATAACGATGCAAAATACGGTTTCCGTCACCCTTGGTGGGGTTGGCCATCTGCCACTACTTCTGTTTATAAATAAGCCCTTAGAACTGCACTGCCTACCATAAGAAAATCAAAGAACTCCTAATTCTGCTACATGCCAAAGAAAGAAATTAATCTGGGCTTTTTAGGAGTGTCGTTAAATATCATTGCATGTGAAGATAGTTAATGAGTTTTGTTGATTCCTAGTGCACATCAAATATGTGCATGGTGTGTTTTTGCATATTCATTACTAACACTTAAATTTAGCTTTAATGTTAAAACAGATTGCGTGATGGGTGATTTATTTCCATTCGAGTATGTTTAGTTGTAAAGACTTTTGTATTATGCTCATGTTCAAGGAGTTTAACGATAAACAAGATAGTGGCTTCGTGTCTTGTAAATGTACAACGAAGTTTTAGTCATAACTTTTCCACTTGAAACCCAATTGACTAATACGTCTTAAAAATATATTTCATAGCTGATAGTTTTAACTCATAGTCAAATACAGAAAGTAATTTACATGCACTTAATAAGCTTAATCATAAGCACAATCCGAGCTTTATAACCCACTTCAGTTGATGACGAATCAGCAAATTTCCTCCAGTGCATCTACAGAAATTTAATTTCTACTAATTTTGTATCATGTTATCATCATTATTTTGCTTGGAAAAATTATTGTCAATCATGCCAAGTCATTATTTTCTTCTTTGTCCTCCTAGTTAGGGAAAATTAACATCACTTTCTTATGGTAGTATAATTTGGTGCTTTGTAAGTTATTTAGATGACCCGTGTTTTTTTTAGAGCTATATCAATAGGGTGTCCATCATGACACATAAATTACTGATCAGCCTGAATAATGAATGCTTCTGGTTTGCAAAGTTTTCGTTCGTCTCATTGATATAATGGACTCGCGTGCGGTGGATGAGGTACCCGCATCGGGTACATGATAGAAAATTAATTACTTTTGCGTTTTATTGATCGGGAGTTTGCTCACGACGCTTGGACGTGACGAGATCGACAGTGAAGTAGATGGAGGAAGTGAGAGAAAATTGGAAATTGAAATGGGAGAATAATGCATGCGTAATGTACATAGTTAGATATACCTACAAATTTGACACACACATATAAGATGAATGACGTAAACAAGTAGACGCGGAAGTAGGTGTGTTTCTTTTGGGTTTGATATGGGTGTTTACCACGGAAGTTATGTCTGTAGACTAGACTTAGATAGTTTTATGTTTTCATATTTAAATACTTGTTACTTTTTCTTTTTTTATTTGGAAACACGCAAGTTTAGTGTTATCTGGACAATTGTAGACCATGAGTTTTCAGGGAGTGTGTTTACTGCATTACTGATGGATGGTATTGTTTTGATCAGGTATGTAGTCAAACTGTGATGTAATAGAAAAAGATCTGTGTTTGTAAAGATATCAAAGGTTCCTGTATGCCCTGGTTGTCTTCCGATCCTGTTTGGTGTCATAGCGTATTGGTAATTTAGTTGCGCAGCGAGATTGCCATCAGGCGCGTTCCGGATTGCCTTCGCGTTCCAACATTCGGTCCCGATGGAAGGCGGATAGCACTGCTCTTAATAATTCGATGCCTGCTTTCGCAAAGTTCTACCGAGATGCATCGCGTTCTATTGAGCGGGTAATATCGCTTTGTTCGGCGAGTAGGGTTGATACCCGATAAGACACACTGGGCTATTTAGTAGTTGTTATCAAGTGCAGACGCAAGAGAAGGAAAGAAAGTGGAAGCAAAGCAGATCCTGTCAAGTGATTACAATAGTATTAAGGCTTTTAATGGAATGATTAGCGTTTTGCCAATGATTGTTCTCTTGTATGCTTTCAGATCACTATGACCCAAAGAAGTGGTGGTGAAGGAAGCGGCGGATGAGGACTTGGGGTACCTACCGGCACGGCTAGCGGCGCGCACGTGCACCACCCGCATAAGCATCAGCAGATGGTGGGCGATCGCGACGGCGATGGACTGGCCGTACGGTGGGACGACACAGCTGCGGGCGGCGGGGGCGGTGACGAGGCAGCATATGCGACCTCTTCGCCGCCGCCGCCGCCCGCGCTTCCGCTGCAAGTGCAGCGCCCGTACTCGCGCTCCATGTCCTCGTTGCCACCGGAACCTTTCATGATCATGCGCTCCAAGGCGGTGAACCGGCGTGTGTGCATCAACGTCGGAGGTGTGCGTCACGAGGTGCTTTGGCGCACGCTGGATCGGCTACCGCACACCCGCCTCGGCCGCCTGCGGGACTGCAACACGCACGAGGCACTCAGCGAGTTGTGCGATGATTACTCACTCATCGACAACGAGTACTTCTTCGACCGCCACCCCAAATCGTTCAGCTCCATCTTGAACTTCTACCGGACTGGAAAATTGCACCTCGTTGATGAGATGTGCGTATTGGCGTTCAGCGATGATCTGGAATACTGGGGCGTGGATGAATTGTACTTGGAGTCCTGCTGTCAACACAAATACCACCAGCGGAAGGAGCATGTGCACGAGGAGATGCGAAAGGAAGCGGAGTCGTTGCGGCAACGCGACGAGGAGGAGTTCGGAGAAGACAAGTGTTCACAATACCAAAAGTGGCTATGGGATACTCTGGAGAAACCTACGACGTCGATTACGGCGCGGGTGAGTGCTTGCAGGAGCAGGACTGTCTACTTTAGCGACCTCTGTAACATCTTACATTTGTTCAAGTCGACAAGTTGACTATGCATAGCAAATAGCGATTTCTTTGAGCATAGGAGTAGTAAGTAACCCCATATTAGTGATCGGAAGACTGAAACGATAAAGATGCAGAAACAGAGCACGAAAATATTAAAACCCAAAAATCATCATTGTCACTTTCAAACAAGCAGCTAGCTTTGCATGCCTCATCAAAGTATATACGATAATATATTTATTACACATTTTACAATTTTAAACACATATTTTTTGATATTCAACACCAATTGCTCTGCCCTTGGAGTGAACCACCTAAGGGGGGCGAGGGCTCAAAAGTTGAATATATCAACACATTTTTATATTCATTGGTTAAACTAAATAATTGTGTGAGTGTTGTATGATCGTGAGCGAATGCTGTGAACTAATGCTAATATTGTTGACCATGCTAACCAGAATTTAAAACCCAAACCGAAGACTGTTCTAGATCCGCTCTATCGACGACCGAAGGACGCTTGCTGACTTTCACTTCTTCTCTATCTGTCTTTGATGTCGTTTATATAACTAACAGCTTCCTGTGAAGCAGCAATTAATATAAAATGATTCAAATATTGTACATGTTGGTGGCAGACGTAATGGGCATAACGCAATAACCAGACCGCGCAATTGCGAACCTCTTTTAGTCAAGACAATGTGCCATTCATAATCGAGCCTTCTAATCTCAACATGTGTCGTCGCGCTTTTCTTAGACCGTTTTGCTTAGGTGGCATTAAATTCTACTTATTTGCCTTTCTAGTTGGCGTTAAAGAAACGTTGATTTGCATCTTAGTTCTTTGCTGGGGCGATGTCACGCCCGCTACCCGCCCTCGTCAATCTCACCCTATCCAGACTTGGGCCGTCGACGTTGGGCGTCTGGCGGACGTGCCCGCGTAGATCTACAGACATTTTCAAATTTACTTTCTGTGTATACCTAAGTTCGTTGAGTATGATTATGATTGATTCAGACGCGCAGGTTGCCGATTAGCCTAGACTGGTTACGAGTGGCACGAGAGGTTCGAGCTCTTGTACATTGCTTCCTATTTCAATACCTGAATGTTGCTAAGTTGCTAATAATTAATTTCAATAAACGTAACGTTGACGATTAACAAAATCCAGTATGATCACAAACGGACGGGACATGTGACCTTTTGCAAGATGAAAATCAATCTGTTACTCTATTTGATGTGTTGATGTTGTTTCACGTTGCTCGTACTGTTACGCTCTCAGAACCGTATTTGAAAAGTTCACATGATACACAAATGATGCCACTGATAACACACGGAGCTCTTTTTCTTCCACTCATGTAATCACTGTACTATTTTTAGTTCTATTTATTTTTAGTTCGAGCTGTGTATTTTCGCTTTTTTCAGCTGTACGCAAATGCCTCTCACACTTACGCCTTCTTCCTTATCATATCCTCCTGGTTAGTGTTTTTGTGCTCTTTCTCTTTTGGTCTCCCTTGGTGGAGGCAGTGGTGTAGTAGATTTTTGTGTGCGTCCCGCCCTGTCTGTATCCCGGCCCCGCCTCCTTAGCTGCCGGTGCCCCCGTTCCACACGAGTACACCTAGCGTGCCCGTCCCGTGCGCTGAGATGACTGATGTCCGACTTTGTGCGGATAGTTGAACCAAGCAACATGAGGGCATTTGGAATTGCGGGAGGATGTAGTGTGTCGCTCTTGTCACAGGTGATCGCCATCATTTCCATCCTGTTCATTATCCTGTCGACGATCGCGCTTACGCTCAACACGATCCCGAGCATGCAGAGTCACGACGAGAGGGGGACACCCATCGACAATCCGCAGCTGGCGATGGTGGAGGTGGTGTGCATCACGTGGTTCTCGCTAGAGTACATCCTGCGCTTCAGCGCCTCGCCCAACAAGTGGAAGTTCTTCAAGGGCGGACTGAACGTCATTGACTTGCTAGCCATCCTGCCGTACTTTGTCTCGTTGTTTCTGCTCGAGACGAATAAGAACGCCACCGACCAATTCCAGGACGTGCGGCGCGTGGTGCAGGTATTCCGCATCATGCGCATCCTACGTATCCTTAAGCTGGCGCGTCACTCTACTGGCCTGCAGTCGCTCGGCTTTACGCTGCGCAACTCGTACAAGGAGCTCGGCCTGCTGATGCTCTTCCTCGCCATGGGCGTGCTCATCTTCTCCTCGCTGGCCTATTTTGCCGAAAAGGAAGAAAAAGATACGAAGTTTATCAGTATACCGGAGACCTTCTGGTGGGCGGGCATCACGATGACCACCGTCGGCTACGGTGATATTTATCCGACGACGCCGCTAGGGAAGGTCATAGGAAGTGTATGTTGTATTTGCGGTGTCTTGGTGATTGCGTTGCCCATTCCTATCATCGTTAACAATTTTGCCGAATTCTATAAGAACCAGATGCGCCGTGAGAAGGCGCTCAAGCGACGTGAGGCGCTCGAGCGCGCCAAACGCGAGGGCAGCATCGTCTCCTTCCACCATATCAACCTGAGGGATGCGTTTGCCAAGAGCATGGACCTCATCGATGTCATCGTTGATACAGGTACGCCACAGGCGGGGCACGCGGGGCGGATTGCCACCGCCCAGTGAGGCAACCCGCCTCGCCCCTTGCGCTTGTTTCGTTTCGATGTTTGTTTGTGTTTGATGTGACGTGAATGGTGTGCGCGCGCTATCATCGCTCTCTCCGCAGGCAAGGCCACACCTACACGAACTGCGACACGCCCACGCTGACCTACACCACACGCCCATACTCTACATATACACCTACCACCACTAACACCGCCACCAATACCTCATTAAGTTAGCTTAGCTCTTTAGTTCCGTGCCGATACGAATGGACCGCACAACAGGTAACACCCTCTCGTAGCTAGAGCCCGCTCGTCCTCACTTTAACCGCATGCCTGCATTTTGTATCACCTGCGTTTTCCTTACTTCTGGTTTCTGATTGATTGCGATGCAACAAGAGGAAGAGTTTTAAGACGATTTGTCTTCTTCCCCAGGTGAAAAGAGTGCCCTGATCGGTGGAAATGAAGACAATCGCCGAAACTCGCCATAGCAAATAAATCAAAGACACGCACACTTTACGTTTCTCTCTCTCACTCTCTCTCTCTCACTCTCTCTCTCTATCTCTCACTGTTTTCTAATGACGACGTAATAAACGTGGCTCGTCTCGTGTTTGATTTGAACAATCGATGGTCGTTAAAACAATGACACGCTTCTCGCCGGACAGAGGCTGCGCGTCCTGTGTTCGTTTATTCACGATCGAGGTGTAGAAACCATGAAATAATTAATTAGAAATAATCTACGCCTCATTGTACATGTGTATACGAGCTGGTTGCAATATGAAACGATAATCAAAACCAAACAAAAAAAGTGCAAATATTGTTACCTTTTGTTTTGTACGCTTCTTTGCATTTACTTTACTTTTTCACTCAACTATCCATAGAGACATCTTATATTCTACCATCACCATCGTTGGCATTCCTCAAAATTGTGATTGTTTTTTGCTTTGTTTGGTCAGCTTCTCCTTGGGCAAAAGGGGGTGTGGCTTGCAATATCCTCACCGGACACTAGAGTTGTCTGCGATCCACGCCCCCTTGATGTTAGCTTCAATTTACTATAATATCTTATGATTCATATTACGATTCCTCAATAAGCATCGCTTTGAATCTTTAGTTGGAGCCACTTGATCAAAGTATTCAATCACCTACGAGCATGGTAGCCTTTCAAATTTTGCTCTCTATCCGTCCATTGTTTCTTTCAAATTCTCTCATTCTTCTCTGTGATTCGATTGAGTGTGGTGTTAGCTGACCGAAAAACGTGTGTCCTTCTCCTCTGATTCGCCCAGGCCACAACTTATCGGGGATGGACGGGATTAGCGGTAGCGAGGGTGGTGATTATCAGCCAACGGCGTACCAATCGGCGGCGGCGGCCGCCCAGCAGCCCCTCCTTCAGCAGCAGCTGCCCTCCCTCGCGCAATCAGGTCACGCCCATCAGCCTCGCAGCGATGTAGCGTTGCGCCATAGACGTAGCAACTCTTCCCAAGCACCCTGTCTTCCAATCAATGATGGACCTCCAGTTCCAGTGTCGCCAGTCGGCTCGCAGAAGGCCCTCAATCAGCAGCAGCAGCAGCAACAGCAGCAACAAGAGCAGCAACAGCAGTACCAGGACCACCAACAACAGATGCAGCAGTTGCAGCAGTACCAGCAACAACAGCGCCAGCTGCAGCAACAGCAACTTCAGCAGCAGTTGCACCAACAGCAGCAGCTGCAGCAGAGATTGGTAGATCTGGCTCCACCGGAAGAGCATCAAATTCCAGGAACGGGAATGGCTCCACTGGCACAAGATGAAACCGTATTGCTGCCACCCACTCCCAAAGGATACATATCTCCAGGGGTAAGTCATTTTAATTGCTCATTTCTTAATAATTCTTTAACAACAAATAAATACACGTTTATTATATTTTTCTGTAAAGAACAATCGCACTGTTTATTTTATTATTATATGGGATGATTTGATGTTGGTGTTTTTTCAACGTGACCTCTTTGATGTCCCATCTTGATATGGTTGTATCATAAAAGTGTGCAAAAATTAAATCAACCCACGATACAAATGTTACCAACAATACGCAACCGTGATATTGTTCTATTCTGATCGTACCGGTTTGTGTATTTTTTTATTTCTGAATGACATTTGAATGCAACTAGTGTACCCAATTTTTCTGTTTCTTTCTGTTTTTGGATCTGTCGTACTCGCCGCTCTCCGTCTCTCTAATGGGGCAGGCGGACAGCAAAAAATCCGACCCAAACAAGAATAATAAGGTCGACAAAATTGACGAGTTGCCTAGCGAATTCGAATGTTGCTTTTGCAACTCGAAGGTAGTATTTCGCTATCCTTTTATTACTATTCACATTCCATCAATCAATCGATCTACAGCCAATTCGCGAGATTATGTTCTTCTTAAGCTGTGTCGTGAAACAATACTGATAAGAGTTGGTGACATTAGCCGGCTTTATTTCTTTCTTAGTGTGATGAACTTTGTGCCACTGACTTTTATCACTAACATTAATCAGTTGCATTTTATTGTTTTTTGTTATCTTCATTGCCATTCCTCATGTTCCATCAAATATTAGTAAATAACTATTTGAACGTTGTATCTCAATTGAAGTGGTAACCATTTAAGAGCTTCCACCAAATATCTAGTGTTTATAATTAGCTTGGAAACTCTTAAGTTTTTACAATTTGCATACTCCTCTGTCTATGTACAAATCTATGCCGTTGTCGGTACTTTTGAGAGCATGTTGGACGATGCGCATGGTTTAACTCTTTTCTACTTCTTTAGATGTGATCTTGATTTGTCTTGCCCTCCACGTGTTTGCGTTTGTTGTGGTTGTTCCTAGAATTGTTGTGTGTACATTTTAGACGTATGTGTATATTTCTTGCGTACGCTTTTTGTGTGGAATAATTGTGTAAAGGAGGAATTTGTAAATGAATTGGACATACCGGTGACTGACGACATTGAAATAAGACGAAAATTGCATTTTAAGAGATGATTAGATACCTTTGACTCAGTTATACTACATACAAGGAAACAATTCTATAAACAAGCAACAGTAATTAAGTAATGGCATTAGTAACCTAACTTTGATTAGCTGAAGAGAATCAACTCTTGAGCAATAACCTCTCGATTTATTAACGTGTTTCTGTTTTTTGTTTTCTTCGTTAGTGTGTTTTATGTTAATCTCGGCTTTCATTTTAAGTGTATAACAAATGTGCGTTAGTTATCTCTATACCTATCGTCTCTTTCTTGCTCTCTTGCATTTCTCTCTTGCTGAGCTCAAGTTCGTGTCTGAAAGCTGTGACTATCGCGCGAGCTTTTTTGCAGCTTAGAGAGAGAGAGAGAGCGGTTGTTTTGCGTTTGTGCAAGCGTCTAATCCGTCCATACCCTAGGGATACCTGGGTACCTTACATTCAAAGCTCAACTTTGGAATATTTCAAGTATTCCAAGGAATATTTACACACTGCAGAGCTGAGATCTGTAACTCATGCGTAACGCGGCGTCGAATTTGCAGGAATGCAAAGGACGTTGTCGAGGAGAATGCATACCCCTACGGCCCACCAATCGCAGTGCCAACCGCGCGACCACGACCAATCACTAATTCTCCCAACTCGTGTATCGCTCACAATACCAAAAACAAACAAGCCAAATATCGAGGTGTCTCCTCTTCCACAAAATTCACAAACATAACTACACATCAATTAGCAAACGCAGGTGAGTCCAAACCTCCAGACTACTAACTACCCCACGACAAAGTTTGCAAACTTTTTGTTTTCCCTCTGTTTTGGTTTCGGTTTCTGTTTCGATTGCTCCATTGACTGGTCATAAAGCTGACGCGGGATTATAATTATAATGTTTGGTTTTTTCGTCGTTGTTTTGTTTGCTGACGATATAACATCTAATAAAATTTATCGCGAAAGGTGGGGAAGCGGCATGTTGAAACTGGAGCGAGCTCTTCTCGAGCGGGTCGTCATGTCATCGCGTTCATGAATTTCTAATAGTGCACGCGTTCAGCCTCGCCATTGTATGATGTGATAATAACATTCCAACAACTGCACGCCGCACTGCTGCACCGTACAGTAGGACCAGCGCATTTAGCATAGACCAACATAGAACTTAACCGCTGGGACAAGATTAAGCATAATTCATAATCCAGGCGATCGTGCGTTACCCTTACAAAACCCACCATTAATCGGCAACAATGGCCAAAGTAGAAAACCAGCTGAAATGCACGCACGCCGCTACCATTTACCTTTGTTACTATTTATTACAATATTACGATTTACATTTTGATGCCCGAGCACTTTCTTTGTGTGTTTTCCTGTACCTCTTAGTGTGTGATTTGATTGAAATTGTACTTATAACATCCTTTAAACATTAATTTTTTTTTTTTCGAAAGCTGGACGAAACCCCTTAGAAAAATATGCACGTTTTACTTCATTATGAAATTTTTATTACTAATAAGTATAATAAGTGATTCATATTTGTTAAAGTACCCTATTTTTGCATGGCTGGTATCTTCTTTTCGTAATCCGCAGGAATATAAGGACTTTGTCGATGCTGAAGGATTGATGCCAACGGGTACAAGCGACTTCCGTCAGCCAGTGTGCCTTGAGATGCGGCAACTGCGCGGGTCTGACCTCATGAGCTCAGCAGGCTTTTTCGGTGAGGTGGACGTACGCCAACCGCTTCTTCCCTACAGCATACATGCACTTAACAACAATAATATAAATAATGGAGGAGATGGTAATGTTAATAATAACCGTGCGTCTAACAACAACAATGCTGAAATGGGCAGTATGGACAGTTCAGACACCTTTGCAAGTTGTCCAACACATCCCTTCCTATCTCAAGGCGATCTTACTTCTGATATAGCTGATGGAAGTTGTGCAATTGACAGTAATCTTTACGTCAATCCACTGGACAAGAGCGGGGAAAACAGTCCAGATGCACCCACAACAGTGCGTCCTGCAGGAGGGGTCAAGAAGTCTGCGTCTGGTGATACAGCTTTAAGGAATTTGGCAACGTCCTCACTGGATGACCACTATAGAGATTTTAGTTCTCTTGATAGAGGAAGCCGCGTGAGTCTTAACGAATCACCATTGCCCCAACGACAGAGGAGAACACGTTTCCAGCAGGTAAGTTTTGCTTTGCTTCATAAAGATTTTTTTATATTCTGTATATTTGGTGTATACCTCAATATGGATATTATATGACTTCTTTCTTGGCTTGAATTTTTGTAGAGTCATGGACGACTGAAAGCACGTTTTGGTGATTCGTTGGAAAATCGGGACTCACAGGAGAGTCTTTCGCAAGAGCCAAAGAAGAAGCGAGCATCGTTCATGCCAACACGCGGATTGGCATCGGCGACACGTATTATCAATCAACATTTGTTTGGCATCCAAAGCACTATTGGCTCTCGTACAGGTACATAGACAACTTTACTATACAGCACAAAAGAATATGCAAGTAACATTAATAATGTCTATAATCATATATCTTGTAGCTTTGACTTCACTTCTGGCAACATAAAAATTTCTAGGAATACATTAATATCTATGAGCCAGGAAGTAACGTAGTCAGAAAATAAGTCAAACGCAATAAAAATCGCCTTGATTTATTTTCGTTTGTAATTAACTTAAATGTGAGAGAATGTTTGGTCGGCGGAAGGCGGTGGAGGAAATGGAGAAATTTAACATACTTGTAACGATGTTCCAGGTAAAAATAGCAGCAGTAAGTCGTCATTGTCTGTAGACTCGATCGATTCGCGTGCTTCGCCGCAACTGGAGAGCAATAGGCGCTCTAAGTCTATTCTGAAGAAATCGGACAGCAGTGGGTACCGAAGTGCAACGGATCCTGAAAGTGAACGACTGATATCAGACGGTGCATCAGGTGGTGGTCCAGATGGTATTGGCAGTGGTGGAGAATTCTCTCCAAATAAAAGGATGTCTTCACCACCTGCAGTACGAGGAATGGCAACGGTCGCACCGCATCGAAGAGTTACACGACTGCCACCACCACCACCTGCTTACCAACAACAAGCGGAGAGCGGTATGCGAGCTATGACCATGACAATGAAGTCACCTCTCTTCCTGCTTGATGATATCATGCAGACTCAGGCACCACCAACTGGTTATCGAGCACAAGCAGCTGCTCTACGTCAAAACCCATCTGTAAAATATAGTGCTAATAGCAATGTGGGCGAAACGCCGTTGTATATCTGTCCACCGCCGCCGCCCATGGAGGACACTTCACCCACTGAAGAAACCAAACTGCTTTCCAGCAGTGGGGCAACTCCTGTTCCGACAAGTGGACACGGTAATGCTGGGATGAAGAACAATATCGGCGGTGTGCAGAAGCGTAATAATGCATCAGCTTCGTAGCAGTGGCATTTCGCGTTTGCACTCTGACTTTGATATGAAGCCACTAGAGGCAGCGGCCAGCCGAACAAAGTGTGCGTGCCCCCTACAGGTACTTCGACAGCCAAATGTCATAATACAATGTTATGTTTCCTTATATCGTAGCGATTCGGCGAAAAACATTCGATGCGTGCATATTTCTGTCTGTGATTTTATGGTACGCAAACAAATACAATGGAACTGCATGTTATGCATAAGACTCTTACGCAAGTTGCATCTTTGATGAATTCTGGAAAATGCGATATGTGACTTGCTAAGTGGACACGTATTCGTGCAACATTATTAGATTAAGTCATTTTGCATTTTTGTGCTTTATTCGCATCGTTGAAGACAATTTTTGTCGCTAAATTGTAAAACTTGTACATAAGAACCAACAGATGAGTCCCATTACAAATTATACACATTCCTACTCATTATAGTCAAGTTGAACGGATCGGTTTGAAACAATTAATTTATTATTTCAAAAGCACTGATGCATACATGGTTACTAGTTACTACTACGAAATTCTTATAACAACACATTTTTAACTAGCAATTCGAATGTCAAGTGTTTAAAGTTCTTGAAATGATAATATTAACATCTAAGGATAAATGATAAAGAAGGAATTAAATACAACATTGTGATTAATGTTTGAACAACACTGGGATGTTCAATATATTTCTAGTTTTCGTGAGGTTTTCCTAATGTAATGCACAAAGGCGAGAGGGCATGGCATGGGATGGAAAGGGTGACGTAGGCTGTTTACACGAAAGAAACGTAAATGACACAATCAAATCTTCAACGAATTTTTTCATGTTTTTGCAATTGTCATACATCTCACACCAGCAATCTTCAGTATTTTTTATTAATTTGCTCATATTTGCATAAAAGCAGACGCTGTTGATTTCGCATTTTTGCAACCGAAACTAACACACGAGAGTCAATTCAAATCGCAAACAAATACAAAGAGTATATGTTATAAATATATGTAAATGTAATTGTATAATGTATAATTACAGATTTTACTTATCTAATAAGAACACAATGTATATGAAGATATATTAGAGTTTTAGAGAGTGTAATCGAATGAAGAACTGTGCAGAGAAGTATGAGCAATGAAGAGAAATAATCGACAAGTCTGCTTTTGCCCCGATCAACTGTCGACATAGAATCAAATCGCAACAATCAATTGAATCGTTTACCGATTGCAAACCCAAGGAATTACAATAAACTCGCACGAATCAATACACGCACTGAAGTTATACAAATCAGATTTGATATAGTAACTACAAATATGAACTAAATCGCCGCATAAAGCAACTGAAATGTGCATAGTTTATGTTTTAATTCATTACAGCGGGTTATTTTACATGTGTGAAAGTCAATCGACTTTGCTACGTCTGTGAAAATTAATTATTTAAGCATACTTTGAACATTCCAAAGTTGGAAGATGTTATATTAACTTATTTGGTTCTATTTGTTTAATGACTAAGCGAATTCACCGCAATGAATGTGCGTTAGCTGACGTTTTGTAAAGCACCCTATGTAGGAAATCTGGAGACGAAGAGATACATGAGTCAAAGTTTGCAGAATCCACTGCCGTTTCCTTTTTTTTTTTCATGAATCTCTCATGTACATGTCATGAATTTTCTCTAACTCTAACTACTTTCTCTCACATCAAGATTGATCGATGCTGCAGTGTACTCATTTATGATTCACGTTCACGCATTTTTGTATGTGAATAGCGATAATATCTAGTGAAAAATACTCGAATTTCAAAATAAATAAGAAGGATTTTCATTCATTTCTTAGCCATATACATATCTAACCATGAAGCTGCAAGCCAAGCGTTCGTTTGGGTTGCTGAAACATGTTGGTGGGACACTGAATAATATTCAAAGTTCAATTCAGTTTTAAATGCGCGACTTGTAAAGCTGATCATCAGTAAAACGCATAGGGAGTATGACAAACGGCAAGTTATATGCGCATCAATTACATAACACATATATAAAAAGGAATCGATACTATGTAAATGTTGTTAAAATCGAATAAAAACTAATTTACTGTTGAGGTGAATGTTTGTTTTGATTGCGCCTCGAGAGTGTCCAGTGTAATGGCAATTGAACTAGCGCTGCTCTTTGAATTGTTTTGATTATTACGCGCAAGTCGTGAGGGCGGCCTAGGAATTTCAACTATGTTCATACGCGGATTTTATTCTCTTCGCATCTTTCGATAGTGTCGTGTTTCTCAATATGTGAATAAGGTTGAATGAAGTGTAAACAGATATAGACTAACTACATTTTTTATTATCCAGTGTTAAATTATTTTTTGGGTATATGAATAAAAATCAATCACCACTGAAAATCAATGAGCATTCGAGAATTATTCACTAGTAACTGGAACAGAACAACTGCGCAACAGACAAGAGGAATAGTTTTGTCCAGTGTGAGTTGCAGGTAGTTCAGGCATCTAACGAAATGTCCGGTTTGTTATTGTTTACATTCGGCGCATGGATTGCCCACAACCCAGTTACGCCGCTGCCATCGGAGGATGCATACACATCTCTTCGTGTTTACCCAATCGTAAATAAATCGATTTAAGTGGTTCCATAATAGATTAATTAGTTTACGGTAAGATATTGTTTGCAATGCAAGTGCCTATTATCCAGTGCAATTTACGTTTAAAAAACATAATCTAAAATTGGGAATCAATCAGCCGCGAGATAATTATGGTTTGTGATAATTTTTATTGCACGTTAGCTATTTCTAAAGTCAGCGATTGTTGCATCTTCTCATCGGACTACGCCCAACTCATTCTACTTTTCATGGTAAGTTTAAAACGCGTGGAGCTACCCCCAGCGTAGTTGGATTAAAACATTTGTTATTTAACTTTCTTTTATTTTGTGTGGTATCAAAACTTGGAATTAAATCTTTTACAGTGAAAACCTGGTGTTATTCTAGCCGCGTCTCGCGTTATTTAAGGTTAGTTGTTACATTCTGCATTGTAATAATAAAACTAATCTACATGTAATTTTCTGGTGAACAACAACGAATAGCCAATAAAATATTATTTCATTTTTAATCCAAATAATTTTCAATTTTAGCCTTTATCAATGCAATACTTTGATATTCTTTACTTCAGTTTTTGATTGTGTGTTCTTTAGATATACTCATCAAGGACTGGAGTAAAATAGTTCTTCCAGAACTATCATATTGTTTGACAAAGAAATTAGATTCAATATATTCATGTACTTTTTCAACAGCCACTATATATTTTTTATAATTAAAAAACATGTGTCGGATATGTGCATTTATTTAAAACATATCTGACACGTAAGTAAAAATTTTTAACTTGTATTGATATATTCTAATAAATAGGGGATATGATTCGCCCCTAATGTAAGGCTTGGTGGTCGGCTGGTCTGCACCCTCGGTTCGAATCCGAGGGGTCTTGGGTTCGATTCCCGACAGCGATAGAGAATTTTTCGACCACATTTAAATAATTCTGAATTACATTGGGCTTATGGCAGTTCCATAAGATCAATAGAAATTCGAAATTCAAATAAATAAACAAGCTGGGTTGCCTACAGTTAAAAAAGACTTGGAAATATTCTCGGATGCTAAAAGTACAAAACAGTATTAATATGCAGTATATATAATAATATATGCAGTATACGAGACTTAGAAAATCAGGAATAAAAAGAAGTACAAGGGACCTCCCCAGAAAAAGGGGAGGCCGGAATTTTGATTTTTGTAAGACAGCTGTCTTAAAGATCGCGCGCAGCGCGATCTCATTAACGGCTTCGCCGGCGGAGCCGGCGGAGCCGTTGATGATGGGTCTTCGCCGGCTTTGCCGGCGAAGACCCATCGCTACCGGCCCACCCAAATCCTCCAGAATTATTACTTATGAACCCTCAAAGAATCCCGCACGAAAGAGAAGGATACTTACCCCCATCTATAACCCGTAAAATAAATTATCCTAAACATTTTTGAAAAGTTTCTTTGCCAATTAAAATATACTTTGAAAGAATAAAATAACAAATATAGCCAGAGATGCTTTAGAGCTGTTTTTAAACAATACGCGCGTGCAAAAATCAAAACTTGGCCTCCCCCTTTTTCTCGGGGAGAGCCCTTGTGGCTTCTTTGGCACCACTCTATTTATTTTATTTTTCTATTCTTTTTGAACTTGTACAATTTTTCGAATTTCCCAAGCCCTGTATACTGTTGTACTGTATACATTATACTATTGTATTATATTAGAACTGAGTATCCGTGAGAATTTTTCTAAGTTCCTTTCTATCTGTGGGCAACCCTCCATTTAATTTATTTGGGATGTTGCCACGGAACCTCCATAAGTCGAATGAAACTCGGAATTATTCGAATTTCTTAGAAAACATCGGCTCGAAGTCGAGAATCGAACCCAAGACCATCAGGCTCCTTCTCGAGGCTTCTCACCAATAAGCCAAACTACTGACTGGTAGCGGTTGAACATGGAATCTATATATTATTAACCTTAAGAAACACAACAAACCTATATGACTAAAGTATTGGTTAATTCTGTAAGGAAAAACACACGTAAATGCGATAGATTGAAATTTATTTCTTATTCAATTAATATGATAGTTCTGAAAAGAACTGTTTTATGGTGACTGCTGCTCCGAAATGGCGAAGAACACAATGGGCTTGATTCTTCATGAAGATTTTCTATCAGTCGCGCATTGATACCAGCTGAAACTAAATTACACACCAATTAAAGGAATACAACTTATGTATTAGAAATTAACATGCAATAATAATAACACACAATACGATGGTAAAATTTAGAACACAAAGCCTATAAAAGAATCAAAAGTACCTCGACCTCACAAATTTCACAGTGGCTGATTTCTTATTGTGAACAATGTTCATTTATCCTTAATCGCACTATACAATAATCGCTAAACGCGACAAAACAATGAAAACCTTCAACACATGTTAAAATTACTTAATTACTGCAAAATGTCACAATCATTTAACTGATTCATTTTAATAGTTACAAGAGACGCGGGTACATTTTCCGACGGGTGATGTGCAACTGCCGCGAAACATACCGCAAACGCTGTGCCGAATGTAAACAATAACAAACATGCAAGGCAAAACGTGTGGTGTTATTTAATGTTTATTTGTTCTAGCACAAAGATTAGTGTATAGTGTGACCTGTTTCACATACACGCGATCGATTCGTCGAGTATCTGCAGCTCGTGGATATTTAGCGTTGCCTAAAGGCGTAGCTGTTCTTAGTCCATGCAAGACGTGTACTTTACGACTATTTAAACGTACTCTAGAATTGTTTAAACAATAACATATACGTTAATAAAAGACTCTCTTTGTTCTATTATAAGTTTAAAGGCTTGCACTATTATATGTGGGAATTGAAGACTGTTTTGTATTCCAATGGATTTCACAAAGCCAATGGGAGGATCGCCAGCCTGCGACTACTATTTATTGCCCATTTAGACTGGACTTTGCTGATACATAATTCACATAGATCTTTACTCTATACATAGATAATTGAACCTTACTTACTAACTATGAGATATGCTAATCGAAAAAATAAACGATTAGAATCACAAGACATTGTTAAATAAACGTAATTGCAACAAACAGTTCAACATATCCACATTTTTATTCATTACATTGGTGGTCTGTAATCAGTCTGGTCTGTATAGTTTGAATACACATAATGCTGCATTGCAAAAAAATTAGAAAAAAACATTTGTGATATTTGCTTAGCATTCGGTAGTTCAGGTACTTTTCTCAATAGGTTATGAATTAATATGTATGTTATATCTTTATTTTATTGATCTTTACATTTCAGATTACAAGTCGAGTATCCATACCGGCTTTTTTTTAAGAAAACGTTGAAGTAATTTTAGCTCAGGATACAATTTGAATCGTGATCTGCCCTACAATATTAGTAATTTGGTCCGGTTTGTGCAAGTGATTCATCATCAACCGTGATTTTGATCGTTTAACAATATATCAATATATTATCCATGCAAACGATGCTTTTCGGTTGAATGGAGAGAAATGTCTTCGACGAATGATTTGTGAGGCTTCTGAAAATGCCTTATTTGTAGAAGTCGAGAAAAGTGAAACACTTTTAGAGCGGATACTACATTATTTGCTTACGTAAGTTACTAATTAAAATGTTCTTCAAAACAATGGGAAAAGTGATGTGTGTTGATTTTAAATGTAGACCTTCTTTCGACTTTGTTGAACAGTTGGTTAATGAGATATCCTTGGAAAAACAGAAGTTGTTACAATGCGGAAAAGATAAGGAAATGCAAATGACAGTGATTTAATTTTTACAAACCTTCTCTCAACATAATAGATCTATTAACCAATAAATTTTATTATTACATTTGATTCGTTGATAAAGTTTACATTCTAATGCATTTGTTCAAATTTCCAGATTAGCGTCATATTATATTTCACCTAAAGCAAACAACAACTTTAGTAGAAATTAACACCTTCCTACAGCCAATAAATAATTAATGTAACCGTTTTACCATTTAGCAGTTTTCTTACAGTTGTTCAGAGCAAGAAAGGTACACGACCTGTCAGCAACTGTGGAAAGCATTAGTGAATTGTAAGTTGTTCAACGGTACAGTCGTGTAATGTATTTATGGTTGGCTGTGAATTTCTTATTAATGGCTAAAGCAACTTTAGAGGATGACACTCTTCATGAGATTCGTCAAAGGTCTGTTTTATTTCCGGCACATTCAGTTGTTCAGGTATAAAGAACTAAATAGATGTTATTGTCGTTTATTGCATTTGAATTTGCTGTAGATTACCGGCGGATTATCCGTTCCCGCAATATTACCTAGACGTTCAATTAATTTAAGTCTTGGATTTCAAATCAACCACGAGCTTCCATGGAACTTGAGCAACTTTCGCACAGTGTATTATGGACGGGAAGGACTTGGGGATCTTGATTTTGATAGGAAAACAATGTATGAATATGCCATAAATATTGTAGAAGCATTAGGATTAGACGGAGAGTCCTGTTTATTGCGTGCGATATGTGAAGTTTACGAGATTCCATTACACATAGATGATAAAAGTGAACATCTATTAGAGCAAATACTACACTTTTTACTGACGTAAGTTTTTGATTCCAGCAACTTTATTAGTAATTACAATACTGGTAATAATATTTATTGCAGACCATCTAAAGACTTTGGTGAAAATGCAACAATACATCTTGAAACTTCATTAGAACATAAAGTTATTGTTGCAGAGCAATTGGGACAAATTCGTGGAGAATGTTATAACATATTTAAATGTCCTATTAGTTTATTAGATCTGTTTACTAACAAATATTATTAAAATGCAATGTTGTTAGAAGTTTTCGGGAAATATTTGAATTATACGTGAATCTTCAGTATCGTCAATAGATGTCTCTGTGTTTTTCTTTTAGTGCGACTGGTTTTCGACACCATATGAATTTCATGGTCATTATAATCATGAATTGCCTAGAAGAAATCCTAGACTATTTATCATAAATGCACAATAGTAATAATAGTTCAAAAGTGTTATCAATATATTGCCCGATTATGCTGTGATGTAGAATTATAAGTACTACTGGAACTATAACACAGTTAAGTAATCTGCAAAACATCAATATGGAAAGAGATACAACAACATTAGTAGAAAATACTGATACAACCTACTTACTTCCAAGTGAAGTTAGAAGTTATGACTCTGTGGTAAGAATGTTGCTAATGGCTTCATAATTTATATCAATAATGAATTATCAATTTAATTTTGAATTTTACAGGAAATAGTTCAACCTGATGAATCTCCACAAAAGTTACCTCAATATGTTGCAGCAATTTCTGCTACTTTAGCAGCATTAGGTGCTGGTATTGTTCTTGGTTGGACATCGCCAATAAAGGCTGATATTGAAAATGGACAATTCAACAACATTACTGTGAATGAGAGTGCAATGGGTTGGATTGGTTCCTTAACAAATGTAGGAGCACTTCTGGCTTGCATTCCAACTGGTTTTATTTGCGATGCAATTGGAAGAAAGACTACTCTATTGCTGTTGCTTCTCCCATTTATGCTAGGATGGACTCTAATCATTTTTGCATATAATTTGGCTATGTTATATTGTGGCAGATTTATAATGGGCCTTGCAATTGGTGCTTGCTGTGTTGCAGCACCAATGTACACAAGTGAGGTATCTCACAAAGCTATTAGAGGGAGTATTGGTAGCTATTTTCAAGTAATGGTAACTGTAGGTGTGCTCTATGCATATTTCTTTGGAGCATTTATGACTCCACTGAATTATACTATAGTGTGTGCTGTACAGCTTATATTATTTGCTGCAGCTTTTGTTTTCCAACCAGAAAGCCCACTGTACTATGTTAAAACAGGTCAGCATGAGAAAGCCAGGATTGTTTTGCAAAAGTTACGAGGTTCACATTATAACATACATCAAGAGCTAAGAGAAATTGATGAGAGTTTACAAGAAGGACAAGCATCTGTTAGTTTGTGGCGAGCTTTTGGAAGACGTGCATGCAAAAAATCTCTTATTATTTCTCTAAGTTTAATGTTCTATCAACAATTTTCTGGAATCAATGCAGTTATTTTTTACACAAGCGATATATTTATCAATGCAGGTGTTAAATTGAACCCCAAATATTGTTCAATAATAGTCGGTGCATGTCAGGTAGTAGCTACTTTTGCGTCATCCTTAATTGTTGATAAATTGGGCCGGCGAGTATTGCTCATTGCTTCAGCGTTATTAATGAGTGTGTCCATGATGTTATTAGCGCTTTTCTTCACAATTAAAATACACAAGATGCTACCAGATGAAACTATCAGGTCGATTGGATTTCTACCAATTTTGCTTCTAGTATTGTATATAATCGCCTTTTCTTTAGGGTTTGGCCCAATACCCTGGTTACTTAATGGTGAAATATTTGCGCCTGAAATTAAAGGAGTTGCTTCTTCTATTGCGGGCTCCTGCAATTGGCTATTGGCAGTCATTATTACCAAGTATTACTTGCAATTGTGTACTACTATTGGAGAAGATATAGTGTTTTGTTGGTTTGCACTTATATTACTTCTTGCAGCATTCTATGTGTGGTGGTGGGTACCAGAAACTAAGGGAAAGAGCGTTGCTGAAATACAGGATGAATTGCAGCATTATTAATACATAGCAAAATATTATAAATTTAGTTATAAAGTACTTGCAAATCTGCACAAAGGTATATATTTATAACTCCATATATATTTATAAAATTGCTTTTAGTTAAATATGTATGATATGTAAAATAATAGCCTTAATAAAATAAATAGTGCATGTATTGAAGATCATCTGAGCAATTGCAACAAAAGTAAAATATAATATTGTGTTGATAATTTTATTGTTTTATTACAAACTTTTTTTAACACCTAAATAGAGATTTAAATTACAATATTATACATAATCAGCAATCTGTCCTGCTTCCCGTTTATTCCTGCATCACTGTTTATCAGAGTTTACAAACGAGATTAAGTTAAATAGCTATATCTGTTCCAACCGTTTAAACCCTTTCTATCTGCAACTTTTATCATATTGATTTAAGAAATGATTTACTCTGTTTGCAATATACTAGTAGAAGTAATACCAATTTTTCAGTATGCCACAGGTATTTTCAGTGTACTAGCGCAGAACCATCCGGCGGCGGCGGCGTTTCAAGCTTTCGTGTCGGCGGCACGGCGCACAGCGCAAACCGCGAGCCTGCGCTTTTCAGGCAGCAGCTCGCAGGAAAATGCTCACTCATACAATCGAGCAATAGCGCCATTCGGTCGCGGCACAACGCGAGGTTTTCGGGAAGACGCAAGCGACGCCGAGACTTCACAACCGAAGGTCTCGCCCATTCCACCCTAAACATAGTCCTGACTAATTATTGAACCCGTTGTGGCAAGTGGTCGCGGTACAAGTGCCGGACCTCCATAACACGCAGTGCCTTTTTGTAAATGAATTGTGTTTGTTGTTAATGCGTTAGTTCGCGTTTAGTTGTGAGTAGTTTAGGACCGCTGAAAAGTTACAAGGATTAATTTGCAGCCCCGAGGTAGGTGGTTCTGCTTAATGCACTTGGGTATTGATTAGCAATTGGTGGTGCGTTGTCCCTGAAAATGCGTCTTTTTTGTTATTATTATTTCAAGAATGCTGATGACCTTCACAATCCTAAATTTTGTTGTGTAGTGTCATTGGATTTTTCAATGCGTCCTTCCTGGTAGTGATAAGGCGCATTAGTATTATATTTAGGCCTAGGTACATTTTTAAAATGTGACCAATGTAATGCCTACTTAAATATATATTTTATGTTAAATGTAAATTTTCCGTTCGGCTTGCAAAAAATACTTTTTGTGAATTATACCGTGCAAACTTGTAAACAATTTCCTACAAAATATCTCCTCAGTAAGTTTCTGATATTTCCCTACTAACTAAAATGGCACATGTACAACATCCAAAATTTGCAGGTCCAAATTCCTTAGTGGCCTAGGTTATATCGTCCCGAATTTGAGCTGAAAGTAGGTCAGACCAACTCTGTGACCTCCAGCTCTTTGTTTGACCATCGAATGCATCATCGAATGAATAACGCACCCCATTTTTCAATCCAGCACATTAATCACACTCAACGAAAGGAAACACAACTTATATATTTGCAAAAGTCATTGCTGTAATGGTCTAGGAATCATCTACTTTAGAAATAAGTGAAAAGGAACTTGTCTATTTTTAGTATGCATACTATAGTACGAATAGTTATTTTGCAGCGTCGAAAGATACGAGAAGAAGCACTATTTGATTCTTGCATATTTACTGATTACAAACATTCCAATCAATTTAAATTATATCATTACTATAGCACATTATTACAATTTAAATCTTGGTGGTGATTTACAGCATACATCCGTTTCAATTTTATGATTATGAAATTGACAAATAATTTTATTACACGACAAATAGAAACGTAATTCTTTCAAAATCCTGTGTTTATTTATATGACAAACCTAAATCATAAAATGTTGCAACACCTTAGCATTTCGACGAAGGGTTATTTATTCCGGAAGCGCATTTATCACATTTCAGAGGAAATGGAACGAAAAAATGAATCTATTTATGTCTATTGTGATTGTGAAATGCCGATGAGCTAGACTCATCATCAATGTAATATGTGTTTTTGCTGAAATTGAAGTTTTCATTTGCATTAATAGTAATTTTCTTCAAAAATATTCAGACGAAATATTTAAGTTTAGCAAAGGTTGACAGTAATTAAGAAATAGCATGGAAATGTATTCATGAATTTTATCTGTCTGACAGTTTTCAAATAACTTGAAGTAAATATTTTACATATACTCCTGTAAAATGTTATTTATGGCTTTATTTTAGCCGTATTAAAAATATTTAATATTATCTTAACATTAATATTGCTTTAGGTGAATAATTAAGATGCGCGTGATTTATCTTACATTCTAGATAATTCTATGCATTGCATTGAAAATATCGAACGCACTTATTAGATGCACATCATAAAACATCCCGTACTTACACCCATCGGAAAATCAATACTACGCCGGGCTACTACGGGAAAATCAAGGACACGTGCGTGGAAATTTCGCGCCGTTTGATCCTTACGTTGTAGTGATACAACAACATTGCCTAATATTTGCCAAACAGTCGGATGTTTGTCTTCTTTGTGCAAGATATTTCTTATCTGGCACATGTGCAATTCGGATATGAAACAAATAAACTCCTACGTTTTATACTAATTGAAGAAAACGCTTTAGATGTTTCTAGTTTATATATTTATATCATGTCAGAGCTTATTTACATTTTTAGAAGATCAAACTTGAAATTAGGACGTGCGGACAAGTGGAATTCGCTGTGGAAATTGTTGGCTGCCAAGATGTAAACACACATTCCTGCTGCAGCTATTTGTATGTATCACACGCAATTTAAAGCTTCTACTGCTTATGCATTAGATTCACCCATTTTTAATGATAAAATAGATGCTGAATTCAATTTAAAAAAAAGTTCCAACCTTACAATATAATAACAAGTGTTTCGTTGGTATTCATCGTATTAATATAACTTTACTTGCTTGATTGTTAATGTTTAAAAATCGTTTTCGCCATGTTGCCTTCTTCAGTTTTCTCAGCTGAACTAGCTACGAAATAGAACAATTATTGTATTTCATCACTTTAATTGCGCTTGATAAAATCAGATTATTAAGCTGTTGGTGTAGTCAAAAGCTCAGATATAATTGTCGTCTTGTCCAATTACACTTGGCGGATATGCGTTCAAACATACGGGCACTATTAGCATTGAAATATTAGAATGAATGAATGAATTAATTATTGGCTGTAAAAATGTGGTTCATGGTTGCTACCAATTACGTGCTCAAGTTCAAGCCGCGCTTGACTGACCAAAAATATTATAATATTTCATTTGTTTTTATATAACTTCGATGTCATGCAGTGATGATAATTTCGACATACGTGAAAATTGTTGAGTTAATTTAAGTCAAAAATAAGACCATATCAAATTGTCATTGCAACATATGAATGTAGATTACATATTTATAGGTTTCACGGCTAATTCAAAATAAATTAAAGAATTTTTGATTAAGCAAGACACACACACGAAATAACAAAAAAATTAATAAAACCTATTGGAAATAGTTGATAGAATTCGTGTTCTTATTAGAATTGCTTTTATAAATCTTAGTAAAACAAATAAATTTATTGGTTTATTGAGATATTTCATGATAACGATAAATGTATTCTTACACAAATGGAATAATCATTATTATATCCAATAACACAATTATAATAAGAATATCAATCAACCTTTACCCATTTTTTCTTTCAGCTGAGAGTTAAATCATGACTAGTCGAGTTTCCGTTGACTTAAAGAGAATAAACTGCAATTAACATGCTGCAAGTTGTTACGAAATTGAAATTTGCAATCACGTGCCATTACACGTACAGCAAATACAGGATTATTTATTATAAACACTGCTCGTTATTATACATTAACCTTGTGTGTCAGGAAGTTCGATAGCATAACATTTCTTCGTTTTTAATTATTGAATAATTGTAAATTTTATGGATTACATGTTAATTAGTTGCGTGCGTTTCACAATAAGACAATTAAAAGGTGTTTAAGTGCAAAATCTTCAATGTTACTCGAATTTATTAAAAAAAGAAAATATTGAGAGCAGTTTGAACTTGTACACTTGCAAATATGTTATTATAGTCAATAATGCAAGAAACATCATTGTTTAATGATAGTTGAATTAGTAATTAGTATATTTTATGCGATATAATCAAGGATTCCAGGAAATAATCTTCATGCGGTCAATCCTCAGCAGTTTGTGCAACAAATTTGTTTTTTTCTTTTCTTCGAAAGAAAACTAAATAAATCTTAACGTTTAGTTTTAGGAAATAGATTTTATACGACTCATTGTTTACCTAAATTAGTTTAAGTCATAAAATTTAGATGAGAGACAATAATTGTCATACGAGTCAATCTGAAATCTACAGACAAATAAATCAGATTCATAGCAACAAAGGTTTTTTCAAAATTTCTAATTTTTGTCGTGCACGTTTATAATCTACACACCTTTCTACAGATAATTTATAACATCTATATAATAATGGGTATTTTCAGGCGAATCAAGATGGTTATAGTCAGCAATAATCCGGAAGTGGAGCCCATGCTAGAAGGAAGACATCCCAATATCAAAAGAAATCCTTTGACAGAAGAAGCGTATCGAAACATAACTGGGTAAGGATCTATTCAATTGTTTTCAATCAATTGACGATACTAACATAGATTTAGTATGCCATGTCGCAAAAGATGACATTAATTCGATTATAATTGATGTTACGCATTATTGCATCTTGATATGAAATATCCATGTATTGATTATATTTAATTGGCTTCTTGGTTATCACAGTCTGCGTCAATTAATTTATTATTAATTGATTTATGGTGTCTTAGATTCGTTTAAGTGTTATATATACAATCCATGTGTGTAAACATCCGTCAGGAATTATATTTATTAATAGATTTAATCAATGTTTGTAACGGTTTGCAAACTTTTGCAACATTTCACTTTTTTTTTAAACAAGTCATGAACTTGTTCCATGTTGCATCCATCGTTACACATGATTAATGTGCGTGTTATCTTTTTCCGTTGGCGGTTATTTCAAATGTTATTTGATAAAAACTTTCCATACCAATATTGGCATTTTTCCATTATGCAATTAAAGTAAACTGATTGTTACAGCCAATTCATAGACAGTCCCTGAAGACACAACTTTTACGAGCACTTGAATGTATGTGCCTGACCTAACTGGAAAATTTATATAGCAACAATAGGCTTATCGTTCACAAACAAAAATATATTTCTTTCTAATTGCATTTCTTTCCTTTTCATACACACACTGGATTGCAGCAAGTGCAAACATATTATCAATGTGCTTCTGGCTGTTGTATTGTATGCCGCGGTTTGAGTGTGCATATCCAACTCGCCGCTAAATCTAATCTATTTCATATTTAAACAAATATAAGTTTACGGAGTTCAAGCGTTTATTATGGTCTATCTGCATGCGTTCCTGACATAACACCACGCACACCAACAACACCCGGCACGATAGTGGTGGCTGGCTGGCGGTATCAAACCTTGGTCGGATTAACAATCGATTTGCTACCGCAAAGAAAGAACACAACATTGAATCGTTACACTTGTACGCGACGTGCGCAAGGCATATGTTGGCTGCGCTTACAGCCTGCAAGGCGCTCCGAAATTGTGGCAAATGAGTCATTACGCGAGTTCGATTAATGAGTACAGCCAAATTGCACGCTTTTATTACTCTTAGAGCCAGATTGACTTTGGTAGTGCGACTGTTACAGGCGTTATCAGTGTGGGACATTAATACGAGTTTATGTTATTTCATCCAAAGCAAGCAAGATGGTTATTACTACCGGTAAACATAAAATAAGGTAAACAGCCGAGATGTTTTCAGTTTGTTGTAAATGGTGATTAAACTGAAAGTGAATTTGGAGACTGGAATGCATTTCTATGAATCATGTATACGTACATGAGGATATCAGGAGTAAATATAGTCAGTGCAGATAGTGTTTAGTCTGTTATGGTTTGCGATTGGATTGTGGGACCTATAAAATGATTCTGCAACAGTAGGCTTATTTTTAGATTAAAGCAAACAAAGATGTAGAGCACTAAAAATGTTAGTTACGGTAATTCCGATACAAAAAGTTTCACAAAATGTACTTCCCCAGATTTCCAGAAAAAAAATGTATTTTCTTTTACCACAAACCAATTCCTTTTGATAATACTCTCATCAATACTACAACCTTAGCTATGATAATTGTACCCAATTACTAATTAACACACTTAATTAATTTTCAGTTCCATGCGGGCCGAACCCCTCCAAATCGAATCGCCAAAAACAGCACTGGAACTTCTCTTCACCGCGACCCAACTGCAAAACATGCCACTGGTGAACGAATGCATAAAGAACCTTGACGAACACTTGGACAAAGACACAGTCCTAATGATCTACAGCCATTTATCCAAATGCAAGTTGCCCAGCAACAATAGAAACGAATTCGAACCTTCAGCACCTCCAATCATCGAGAACGAGAACCAACGCGGCACTGACTGGGTCTTGGAGCTCGTGAACAATCTCCGCCACAATTGCCTCTTGGTAATTGACAAGGACGCAGATTATATCCTTAAGAAAAAGGAAATGGTTGAATTAAGCTACAGTGATATCCTGAGCATTCTGGAACGTGACACTTTGGAAGTATCGGATGAAATATTCGTTTACAACGCAGTCTACAACTGGGGTATTGCCGAATGCAATCGAATGACGCTCAACACACTGCACCTTCAAGAAGTGCTACGTCAGTTGAGATTTACCCCTCGGTACGGTCTCATGTGCCGGAAGGAATTCACCTCACGTAGTATTGGTGTGATCAAAGGACCTACAAAGAGTGGTATTTTGGATGAGAAGGAATGGCGACAGATCCGATTCTACATCGAGCAACGGGCGAAAAACAAATGCGTCAACGAGCTGGATCATAAAATGTCACGACGGCGGCGCGTTGGCACTGAGAAACCAAAGATTTTATCCTGCAAGAGCAGCGCAAGATATGAGAAGGCAGTCAGTCGGCGGAATAGCGACACGGAAAAGCAGAAAACTGACCGATGCATCATCAACCTGCTGGCCTGTTGGACGGCGTTTTTCGACTAAGACTGTTTAACTATTTTTCCAAAAATCTAAAGCATGTATGTGATCTATTTATTATTGTTATGCACCTGATTGCAAGGGATAATCCAGAATAATTGATGCGCGATGTTTACACTGGTCCACGAGCAGCACCATTACACATCTAATGTGTCCAATTCAGTCATAGAATATATTTTTCTTGAGAGAGTTTCATCGAAGGACCAAGTGCGGAGTTATAAGTTGGATGTATTTGAAAATTTTAAATCGTCTCAGACCAGTGTAAAACCAGATTGGACCCAGATTATACTTTCACAGTTTTGTTCACAAATTCAGTTTACGTATATTACTGTTATACTTGCAGGTGTTTCTATATTTCTATTATAGAATTGTGTTTAACACATAAATGTTTATCGCGTATAAATTGTAATTCTCGGAGAATGCAAAGCGTATTGAGGCAACAATGACAAACATCTTCTTCATTGGATTTTAACGTAGTTATAGTACAGCTGATTGTGTTCTGCGTAATTAATCATCAAACATTTGTTGTTGATCTCTTTTTACTAAATATGCTTGACTATAATCATCCAAATGTTGTGTTCAAGCAACGCCAACCGTAATGCTTCATTGAACGTTGTTTCCTTCCAAAGTATTTTCTTGGAAATTTGTGATTTGCTTCATTTGTACGAATTCTAATAATTAATTTATATTGTCTGTGATTTCTGATTACAAGTTTTATTGTACGTTCTTAGTTGGAGTCTGTTGTAAACAGCAACTTTGTACAACGATGTTTTATTTGAGAATTAAGCTGGCGCAAAGAATCGTGCGTGGTTGTTAATTGGATGGAATCCGCAAATTTGTAACCAAATTGATATTTTCCGAAGCAACACCATCAAAAACATACAAACATGATTAATAGGCTGGGTCTATGTAATTTTTGTTTTGTAGCAGAGAAATATTTATATTCATACATCCAAACGTATTTAAATATAAATATGAAACAAAACTATATTGTTGTTGAAATTGCACAAGAATATAGAGTCGGAAAACGGTGGAATATATTAAATGCAAAGGAAGAAACTATATTATAGAGTGTAAATACTTAAGTGACATAGGCAATGAAAGAAACAAATATATTTAAATTATATTCCACACGTGCCGAGGCGTGGTGGAAAGATCTTGGGCTTGAAAATCATCCGTCGAGGATTTGTTGGCTGAGGTGAGCTCGGCAAGCGCATAAAATGTGTGCAATTATTGACCAAACATTGCTACTTCCCGAGCTTACTTTTAGAACGAATTATTGTTTGTTTACGTGTAGGGGTTGTAGAAGATTTTTGTCATTCACTGAGATTCATGCAGATTGGGCAGATCGTATGTACGATGTATTCAGTGCATAAATGTATACATTAAAGTGTTACTTGTCCGTATAAAGTACGCCACGCAAATTACAATATTACAACTATTAACGTTAATTATTTCGTAACGGATACTCTGACAAAAATCACTGAAATGTATTTTCAATATACACTAACATAATACATAAATGTCTTTCAAAATACATATGAATATGTATAAATAAACAATGTCTTTCGTAGTTCTTTGTTTTGTACAGACATTGTCTAACTAGTTTTTCCAGGATGCAAATATTCCAATATGTAAGTATTACAAAAGTAAGACGCCAGTGGAAAACTCCGATAGTTGCATGAAGAGTTTCTATGGTTTCTGTATTTCGTAAAAGAGTACCAGATTAATATATCAAGCACGAATTCAACATGTACTGAGAAAGAATGCAAATCTATGTGATAAAGATTAATGTAGTATCTTTGGTTGCATAGATGCATTTTTGAATGCAATGAATCAATAGAGTAATTTCCTACTTGAAGAAGGCTCGCGTTCCGCGGTTACTGCGACAATTGCGACGAACACGTTGAAACAGTTGAAGCGACTTGGACAGCGGAGTGTGTTGTGTCCGGTGAAGGGTGACAAGTGTGCCCATCAAAACTTTAATCTGCTTGAAACGCTAAAAACTTCCAATACCGTTGATGATCCACGACATGGACCAAATCCTGGGGAAATTATTAGTTGCTGATAGCAAAATAGTACAAGAGGTAGGTCTATCATGACTGCACTCGCCAAATAATTATTCCTATTACCGCTGATTAACCTCTAAGCGCACGTGTTAAATTTGTAATGTTTTGCCGCTGATCTCCTAAAGCGACTTAATCATGCAATGATTTGATGTAAATTTCTCTATTTAGGGAACTAAGGAATTGAAGGATGCATTCAAAAATGCTGAGGCAGTTCCCGCCTTGTGTGATGTGTTGGTTTCCAGTCCTAATCCACAAATAAGACAAACTGCTGCAGTTGTTTTGCGAAGAAGATTAGGCAAGAAGAATCAATGGACAAAGTTGATAGCACAGACAAGGACACAGTTAGTATTATATTCTTTCTCCATGGTCTCAAAAGATTACAATGTATTTTTGTAGAATCAAACAGGGCATGCTTCAAGCCCTTGTTAATGAACAAGAGAAGTTAGTGAAGAATTCAATTGCACAATTAATTGGATTACTAGGCAAACATGAGTTTCCCCAAAATACATGGCCTGAAATATTACAGTTTGTTCATCAAATGTGCACCAGCAGTAATGTCTTAGATAAAGAGGTAAAATTTCTGCAATGCAGTATGTGGAAGTGACTCATCTTCCAACAACTCATTCAATTAGTATGCCAGCACTTAAAATAAGTTTATTTTAGCTTGGAATGTACACTCTCTCAATCATGACAGAAATTTCCAAGAGTTCATACTTGGAACATGTTGAGGTTCTTGCTGATCTGTTCACTACTACTCTCAATAACTTGCCAGACTTAAGCTCTAATCTGGCATATTACACTGTTGTGACTATGAAAAATATTGTCATTGTTATTGGTGGTCATCAACAGATGATTAATGTGTACCACTCTTTGTTACCACGTGTTTTGGAAATAATTGGGCAGTTTGCGCCAAATGATTCAAAGAAGACAAACGACATGCTTGAAATGTTTGATGACTTGGTCGAATATGCTGTTGGAGCGGCAGTCCCACACATACGAATCATCATTGAGTCTTGTCTTACATTAGCATGTACTGATAATTTGGATACAAGTGTTCAAATTAAGGCCCTCGGCATTGTCGGCTGGTTAATCCGCTCTAAAAGTAAATTGGTTCAAAAGAATAAACTCATTGAGCCCATTATTGATGTCATTATGAAACTTATGGCTCAACGACCTGCTGATGAAGTCAGGGAGGAATATTTCCAAGGCGATCCAGATCAATTCACTTCAACTACCATCGCTGCACAAACACTGGATGTCATCGCTATTAATGTACCACCAGAGAAAGTCGTCCCTCTTATTCTTTCCCGCATTGAGCCTGCTTTATTAACTAATGACATCTACGCACAGAAGGCTGCGTACTTGGCGTTGGCTGTTTTAGCAGAAGGATGCGCTGATTACATTCGCGCCAAATATTTGGAAGCTTTCTTAAATTGCATATATGACGGCATTAGAAACCCCAATATTGTAGTAAGAAATGCAGCATTCTTTGCTTTGGGGCAGTTCTCTGAACATCTCCAGCCAGAAATTAGTCAATACGCGGATAATTTGCTTCCTGTATTCTTCGATCATCTAGCAGGGATTTATAGTGAAATGGAAAGAAGTAAAACTGAACCGCCCGGCCTTGACCGAATGTTTTACGCACTTCAAACATTTTCTATGAATTTGGACGAAGGTTTATTACCGTATTTGCCTACATTTATGGAAAGAATATTTGTGGGTATTGATCCTAATGGATGGTCGTTGCAATTAAAGCGTGTCGCGTTGAGTGCTCTGGATTCTGTGGCATGTGCTGTGAAAAATGCATTGGTTCCGTATTTTCCTAGAATCTTTGAGATTTTAAATGTGTTTATTAATTCTGATCCCAATGTCGAACTTTTCGAATTGCAGTCGTGTGCATTGGAGTGCCTATCAAGTATTATCGATAATATCGACGGGGAAAACTTTAAACCATTAGCACAAGAGACATTGCAAATGGCAATGAAGATAATGGATGAAACTAATGATCCCGATGTGCGGAAAAGTTTGTTTGCGTTATTTGCAGCTCTTGCCAATATAATGAAAACCGATGTAATGCATGCAATGCCGAAAGTGATCGAACGCATGGTTGAATCAATTAAAAGCAGTGAAGGTATAAATGCTCATTATGACGACGACGATAAGGATGAAGCCAATCCTTATGAATCCGAGTCTGATGAGGCAGACGAAGAGGATATCGATTCTGAGTCAGAGAGTGATGAATCTCAATGCCGATTTACCGTTGAGAATGCCTACAATGATGAAAAGGAACAGGCGTGCTTATCTTTAACAGAAATTTGTAAGCATTTAGGGCCTGCTTTTCTACCTTTCTTACAGACCACCTTCCAAGAGGTGTATAAACTACTTGATTATCCACATGAAGATATACGAGAGGCCGCAGTGCTCACACTGGAACAGTTTTGCATCACATTGTTCCAAACACCATCTCCAGATAACAAAACTGCCTTACAGGAAGCCCTGAGAATGCTTATTCCAAAGTGTTCAGAGATGATACATGCTGAAGAAGAACAACAGCTGGTTACAACGTCTATTGCAATATTGGGAAATCTTCTGGAAGAAGTTGGAGGCGCGATGTTTGTTGGAAATGGCCACAAAGAAGCTATTATTAACTGTGTTGTTGATATTTTGACGCACAAGACTGTTTGTCAAGATCAGGACGCTGGTGATGGTGATGGGAGTCCAGACGAGGAAGGCGAATCAGAGGCGTCTGAACTTTTACTGGAAAGTACGGGTGAGATTATACCAAAGTTTGGAAAGGCCTTACCTTCCTCTGAATTTGCATTATATTTCCCTAGTATTCTGCAGTTAATGACTCTCCGAGCTGTGAGTGTATACTAATTATCTTGAAAAATTGTTTTAATGCTATTGCATTCCAGAAAAATAAGAGTAGCGTTAGTCAAAGATCCTTTGCATTTGGAACTTTGGCAGAGTGCATGAAACCATTAGGTTGCTACATTGAAAAGTCCATTACACCTTTGATGCAACTGTGGTTAGCAGGTACAAAAGACTCCAGTGATGAAGTACGGAACAATGCAGTTTATGGTTTGGGAGAGATGATTTTACATGGGAAAACATCGATGTTTCCGTATCCTTTATGTACTATATAATACCTCTCCTAACAAATTGTTAAATACTTTCCTTAATAGTTACTTCAGTCTCTACACTGACATTCTGCAAGGTTTATCTTCTCTAATGGCCAAGGAAACCAATGCTGGCGTGATGGACAATATCAGTGGTGCAGTAGCGAAACTCATAATAACCAATTCATCAATAATTCCACTTCAAGAGGTATGCTAACCTGTCGTCCTCGATCTACTTAATTTTCACAACTATTTATTTGCGATTTAGGTCTTCCCAGCGTTAATGCGATGCTTACCCTTGAAACAAGACTTTGCTGAAAATGAAGCAATTATAAACTGCTTCATAACACTTTACCAGCAAGGAAACGAAATAATTCGATCTTGCATGAGCCAAGTTATTGAGGTTGTTATACATGTACATCACAACAATCAGACAACTGATGACAGTAAGTATTATTTTGATGTTTTATGCTTTTATGAACGTATTATCCAAAGTATAAAATTAGTACTAACGCCATACTATAACTACTTAATTAATACACTATACAATATAATTTTCAGAAGTTGGTCAGATTATAATTGATTTCATACGTAAATTGAATCATGATTTTCCACAAGAATTTCTAGAAGTTGCCTCAAAAATGGGTCCAGAAGTAACACAGAACATGCAGTCATTATTAGTGTGATGTGCGACCTTTCACGCGATTTCCTAACTATGTCAATGATGGAAAGTAAATTATTGAATACAGCCATTTTTGTATGTGTATCCATTGTCAAGTGTTAAAAAAAATCTATATCGAGGAATCCTGAGTGTATACTAAAAACGCTTTGTTGAAATGTAATAATCGTTGAAACAATATTTAAAAATAAAATTTAAAAGGTATGCTCTGGTTTAAATAATTTGAATGTAACACTATAGAAATTCCATTTCTCTTTCTATCCCCACAAACTTTAACTGCTCAGTCGGTCCGTATCTATAGTCAAAGAAAAGTTCTTCGCCAGGTTGTATGGCACGTTTCGCAAATATGCCAATTCTATGGTCACCATTAACCATCATAACTTTGGCGTAGCAATTCGGATTTATGGAATGATTTGCAAATCTAATTTTGTTTCCTTTTCGAGTAGCGTCCACAACAAAGTCTGCAATAAAGTAGTACATGTTTATATAGTCAATTTATGAAATGTTTAAATGTAAATTACCATTGTTTAAATTGAATAGGAAACTGCACATGTATTTATCGTAAACTTTTCCTCGCCTGTCAGCTTCTTCTTGAGAAATTATCTCCCCGCAATATTCCGAAATGAACTCGTTTTTCTGTGCGCTGTCTTTGAGGAAAATACCCCAGCCAGCTACATCAGATGGAGCCATCAACAAATGTTTATCTGTAATGAAAATTTCACGTTTATTAATTTTAGTTCGAATTAAATTAAGTATTATTGAAAACATACGTTGACCACGTTGTACGCTGACATTTTTACAGGAGATTTTTGATGAATCATATTGGTCAGCACCGCAAGTTTGACAAAGATCAGGGTCACATTCCCGGACTGCTAAATAACATGGGCATTGTTTGGTGTTACATTGTGCTTTGCACCTGCATCCAGGAAAACGATTTTGGCCTTAAAACAATACTTCAATTACTAACACGATGAATATTCTTCCAGATGATAACGTACAGTCAGAACTACATTGGCAAAACTTCTCACAAAAGTTTTGCGCCACAACACAAGGACAATTTGCATCACAACCTTTTCCAGGGTGGTCACAAGGTGAGAAATTGTTCACATGATTACTACTGGAGTCTTTCTTCAACTGAATTTTGCGACAGTGGACAGACCAAAGTCTGTGCTTCTTTTTCTTCTTTCTTGGTGGCGTATATTCTTTGAAGGAGTCCTCAATGGGAATATCGCCAGCTTCTTTTTGTGCAAAGTGGTATACCTATGAAATGTTCATAATATTATTTACATTCTAATTTCAGACTTATTATGTGTACGTTTCGCAAAGATAACATACCTGTTGACAAGTTTTGGTAAGAATAATCTGCGCCATGGCACAATAATTACTGTAATACACTTTAAAAATTGCTCGAAATAAACTCTGATCAGATCCAGTCCATTCACAATTGTCATCTTTTCCCATTAAACCAAGTAAACTAAAGGCAGTAGTAGTAGAGACATCATTGGCTCCATCATCTACAATTCAAATATATATTCTACTTGCAATAAATAAAAAATATTAAATGTACCTTTATTGTATTTGTTAGAATCATTTGAATCTTCTGAGCTTGCTTCGTTGCCAGAATCGACGGTTTCTTGCTTGTAAGCTTTTGAGGGTAAATTAGGAATGAATTTTGTGTTTGTATCCTTAGATTTGTCTTTACCTTTGTCTTGTTCATCCTGCTCATCTTGCTTTGCTTTAGCAGCGAGTTTTTCTTTAACTCCCTCCTTTAATATGAATGCAATTAATGACAATTTCTGTGAGTTTAATTGTAAACATACCAAATGCATGTAGCAATCAGATCCACATGGCTCAGTGAAACGTTTTAAAGCGGGTCCTCTTCGTTTTAGCAAGTTAGGACCAGGATGACAAGCTTGAAGACCTTTACAAAACATTTAAATTAGAATTTTAAAAGCTCAACCTTTTTGAAGCATAGCATCATGAGTAATGGAAAATATGGTACAGGAAATGTCCTTAAAAAATTGCAATGCATATGATAGATGAATCAAAATACATCAACGTAATTCAGGTCATAAATGAGAGGCGAGCTTAAATATCACGATAATACCTAATCTATTCTAACCTTAACATCTAATGCTAATGAAATGATAGATAGAGTAATGTAATTACGGCCATCTTAAACTAATATTGTGGGGATGAATGAAGCTATGAAATACACATGGATTCATTTTACCTTGTGGTCCTAAAGGGCAGCAAAACAAAGTAAACAACCTGTGTATCAATACACCAGGATGCATTTACTGACTCTTATTTTCTCCCGTAATGCCGTTCATATCTCAAGTTCAAAATGTTATTCATTACTGGAGTGCAACCATACTTACGATGTAAGAAGCAATCGTATTTAAAGCAGCGTCGGCAAAATAAAGTGTGGAATGAATGCATTGTTTGCTCGCGTTGAACGGATTCTGCCATAGGGCCGTCAATGTTTGGGGTACATTCTGGTGGAAGTGCGTTTGGATCTGTTCTCTCAGTAAGTTCTATATACCTGTAAATACTCAATTAGAAACAAGTGTGATCAAGTGATAATTAAATACTTTTCACGAAGTTCATCTGCTTGGCCTTTATCAGGAAATTGTGATGCAATTGCTTGAAAAATAACAAATGCAGGAAATTCACCACTTTTACCAGGTGTGCTAACAACAGGTAATTCTTCCAATGGCCTCTCTTTTTCCTTGTTCTCCTCTTTCTTCTTATCATCATCTTTCTTATCCTTTTCTGAGTCCTTGGTGTCCTTATCATGATGCTGCATTAATGCATGCACCAGTTCAACAAATAATTGATCATCAATAAAACCAGATTCCCTATCCCCATGAACTTTTCCATCATAATTCTTAATTAACTCTTCGATGAATGTCCCATCTTGGTCTAGTATTTCATCACCCATGTATGGAATATTGTGTAACACAGTTTCATCTTCCACCATGAAATTTTGTTGAATTGGTGCCCATGTGTACATTGTTGGAATTGGGGTTACTGCATTGATTATTTTAATGGGAATTACTTGAATGTCACCTGTAAAAGGACATTAATACACACTACTAATAATTTGATATAATATGTAATATGCCTTCATTTCCAATAACTTCGGCTCTCTTCATGCATGAGGCATGAGGTGGTGGATCTGGTGTTGGTGTCCATGTTGCTTTGCATTCAGTCCACTTCTTTTGTTCTTCAATGATCACTTCTGTCATCTTATTTCTATTTTGATTCCAGTTCACTTTGACTTCATCAGCTCGTTTGTATCGTTTTATTTGCCTTAGCTTAAGATATTCCGTTTTAACCCGCTTCTTCCAGTCGAGAGAAGCTTTGGTTTTGGTCGACATTGTTGGTTAGTACTGTATCACGTTACTATGAATTCTAACTCGCTTAACTCAAAATCATTGTACTAATCGCATAAAATTACTCACAAATTGGCGAAAATATTTTACATTATAAGCGGCTTTTATCACCGAACCACGACCCACCTCAATGCATCACGATTGTTTTGCAAGCTACGGCTTGTGGCGCTTGTGGTCTGCGCGCGATGCAGCTTGTAGCTGCTTTGCGGGTTGCCTGCGTTAACTCAGAATTCATATTTTGAAATGTTTGTTGTAAACATACAGAACGATCCGATCCGATCTTTTGGCGAAGAATACATTTTTAAAAGAAATTTATTCCTGTTTTTTCTTGTGTTTGATCCATGTGTCTCTGTTGTTTCCTACATAAATATCAGTAGAATATTGAAAAAGTTGTTCTGCTCACAAATGACAAATTATCTAATAAACTGATCCACGGATGTGCCAGCAAGATTTTTCAAGTTTCCCATTTGATGACTTCCTTTACATTATTATACAATAGAAATTAAAAAAAATTCATATCATAGACTATATAATATACTATTTTTCTCAGTAGTACGATAATAATAAGTATTTGAAATTCACATGTCGTTTCAGA
>JAODGC010000007.1:1645067-1661527 GCA_027574925.1 Ecitoglossa quadriceps | reverse complement strand
CAACAGAAAACAAAAGTTGTTTCTTTTCCCCCGATTAGCAGGCAGTCTTCATGTCATTCGTTTTGTGACGTGAGAACTAGTTTGTAAAAGCCACTTGGGTTCAGAATACCTGTAGGGTCTATTCCTCCTTCGTATGACTCACCATTTTTCCAAGCCGGCCAGAGTTCACCAGCGACCATACCAACTGCAGTGTATCAACGGTTAACCTGCATGCATCACAATAAAGAAAACAACTACACTTGTACCTCACCGCGTCTGCTTCTTTTCCATCGACGACCAGCGACGCCAAATGCACCTGTGGTTTCACTTCCACTTGCACGTGTGTGCCAATTGAAGGGAGACCCACTGCAAACAAAACCCCACGAAGCCAGCCATAAAATTAGGCCATAAATTGCAGAAAACTGCATTCAAACACGCACTCATGCTCTCAGGTAGAAGTGAAAAAATCACACGACTAGCAGCATTATAACTAGCAACGAGAATATTGAATTGTTGTCGGGGTGGCTCATGTAATGTTCTCCCACGATGTAAGAACACAACGAAAACAAAAAATGAAAATCAGTCCCAAACTCGTTTTCTACCTGCATGTTGTCGTTTGACTTGCCAAGCTGTCGGTACCTTTGATACGAAGTAAACAAGTTTCCTTCTTGCTGTAGCGTAGAGTATGCGGTAGGATCTGAGTTGATTCACTTTGATGCACTTGTCTTGTAGACCCAGGGTCTCAAATTGAATTCGATAATCTACGCAGCAGAAAATACAGCCTAAAGGCAGTGGAGAAATAATTCACGCACCTTAGTTTGTTTTCACGATGACTCATTCCATGAATATGCGGCAGTTGCTAGTCCTGGGTGCTATTGTGGTTGGGTTTATTTAAGAGGAAGAAATTAATGACCTGTTAGGAATATATACAACTTGAAGTTCTCCAACTCCGAACCCTGTTCATTATTATGTAATCTTGATTTTTGTTTGACTTAAAATGGACGGAAATGCTAGTGAAATAAGCTTATGCTAATAAAAACCAAATGCAATTAGTCATTTAACAAATAAATTAATCTCATGAAATGGTGGTGTTCTTTCAAAATGATTGCTGGTACCAGAAAGAGAAAATTTGTTGAAAGAACAAGAGTTTTTAAACTTACTACAAAGAAAAGAAATTATCAGAAAAAATAATCAGATCACACATATATTTTAAAGTGATTTCTTTCATAATTTATCATTTTATGACGTTTATGCTTCTATCAAATTTATTTATATGATTTAAATGATTTTTTTTGTATGGTTCCTCATAGGAATAAAAATTGAAGATTTTTAAATGAGGAACTCTAGTTTTCTCAATTTTTATCATATAGCAGGATTACATCAGTGAACGTGTCCAAATTTATGAAGAATTAACTAAGATCCAATTAACTAAGTAGATTATCATAATATTCGTGCGGGTTTTCTTTCACTATCGAGATTACATCAAAAAAATCTCTTCTTATGCTTTGACTTTCATCGTTTTTCTATAAAAATCTTTCTAACTCTTTCTATCTCGCGCCATCTACGAAAACATTTTAAAAATCAACAAAATAATAAGTGTCAAAGTAAAATTATGTTCATATAATAAATAAATCAACGAGACACTTAAATCTGTTATCTTTAATACTTATTAATTCACATAAGTTGTAACTTTGGAGTTGTCAAACTCAAATGTTTCTAAACAAAAATAATAAATACAAGTTATATGTAAAAACTACAAATGGCGAATAAAGCGTATAAACTTAAAAAGAGACAATTGTTGAAAATGAACAGAATTAAGTCCAAAAAATTAAATAGTTTTTATTTTTGCAACGACTTTTCAAAGAACCCTCGTCTATCTCTTGTTCTTGATTCTAAGAATTTATTTTTTATTTTCTAACTATATTATTTGCTATGCCAAATAAAGTTTCCTACACATTTCAACAAATGTCCGCAATTCACTAATAATTCAATTCCGTTTTACGCTTCTGTTTTCGTTTCCTTCAATCCTTATATAACCATTCCTCGAATTCGCGACGCACAAACAAATTTCTAGAAGTTGCTTAGATAACTCCATATAAGTACTTGATTCGCACTTTAGCCCGGTGGATAGAAAAGCTCAGACTACATAGTTTGACCGGGGGTGGTCGCAGTCTGCACCAATCCACGGGCGGCATCGATTCCTTCCCAGCCTTTTCCGAGAATTCCTGGGGATTGCACCAGACTGCTTTGAATGTGAAAGGTCATAGAAAAATCGGGGCTCATGACGACAGCATTACGTTTGAGGGTGGTGTGATCAAGACTGCGAAGCAGCAATAATGTTGTAAACTGTATGGTGTATTCTAAACTGAATAGCTTGTTTGGAAATTTAAAATTTCTATAGAATTATTATGCAGTTTTTCTGAGGGCATCTGTTTGGACAGCGTCCAATCGGCCACTGATACAAATCGAGATTGATTTTATTCATATACAGAAAAATTGTTGGATCAAATAACAAAAATATAAGTTTGAGGTAGGCAACACATAATACATATCTTGGGCGTCACAATTCAAAAATTTCTGAGCAACAAATTATTGTAGCTAATGAAATAATTATGTTGCGATGTATCAAATTCTATTTTGCTTTTTAATTTTTGTTTTTAATTCAATCAATTAATTTGTTACTCTGTGTTATGTATAATTACACCAAATATCTGCATCAAGTGTTCATGTTTTTTGGCTTTTAATATTGTTTTGCAAGCATAGAAGAATAAAATAATTTGAAAACGAAGGAAAGAAGTTAGTTTGTTAGGTAGGCAACACACTTAACTAAACAAACTGTGCGTGACAATTCAAACGTTTTGAAGCAACCTTTTTTCAACTGATGAAAATGATTATGTTGCAATGTATCAAATGCCACTTTGTCATTTTCATGTTTATTTTTAAAATTCAACCAAGTAATTTCCCATTCACATGTGATTCGTTTCCATGAAAACACCATCAACAAAAGTATGAGAGTAATCCACGAATAAGATGCATTCGTTTGCATCAAATACACAACGCAGGAAGATGCTTACTTTCACAAAGGATTTGTATGAGTAATTGTCCATATCATGTACCTATGTTCAAATTGCTGCATGTGCAATCATTCATGCACAGTCATCATCGTTTAAAATCACTTGTAATAATACGTATAAGGCCTATTTGTTTATAATAATCGTCATTGTGTCATCGTCGTCGCCGTCCGTAATTCATATTAATTAGGTTATTACACATTGTTTTTATATAACATATGCATGTAAATGTATGATGTACGAATACGTAATATGAATAATATTGGATTGGTTTAGGTATTTAGCATGTTTACCAGTTAGCAAAACGTACACAGTTTACACCTATACATGCGTCGGGACGGCCCGAAAGTCGCAAAGGAAATCTTCACTTGCTACAATGTCGTTTTAGCCTAATACTCGTGTGATTCTTCTTGATGCACATTCACGCATAGCATAAGCGGGAGAGTTCATAACAGTGCATATTAGGTTGCAATATTTACTAATGTAAGCATTTGAAAGCAAATTAATCGAAATATTAATCTACATTCGATGCAACCTAATATGAAATCTTAATTGAACACCCCTATAATTTCGTTTGATTATCAACACATGATGAACATTCAATTTGGTAAGTCCAGTTCCTAACGAATGCGTTAAGTGTTTCATTTTGCTGGTTAATACTTAATTATGCTTGGTTTTTGTTACTCTTTAGTTGGCTACCACCACCAGTACTTTGTGTGACGTGAAATTTTAAAAAAATATATGTTATACTCCATCGCTTTGTTTAGTTCATATTAAATATACGTTATATACGCTTACATAGTTCATCAATAGGCAAACATTCACCATGTTGTTTCTTGTTATAACTAATATGTACAATGATATACCAAACATACAGGCAAGCATACGGAGAGCGGGCGATGCATCGCAATCAAAAACTAACACATCGCCCCAATGAGGGTTTGGTTTCGGATTTTTCTGTCTTGCACCACATGCATTGCTTGCGTGTGTTGACTTCGCAAAATGGCTTGGTCGAATAAAACATCGATGCAAAGAATCGTGTCGTGTGTTATCTCTACGTTGCAGTTTCCACTCGTGTTCATCTTGTTAGTGTTCTGTTTTTACCTTTGATACATCGCTAAATTTAGCTTAAGATCTACGAGTTATGACTACGATTACCTTACTTTTAATACGTAACACTGTTAGCGATTAATTTTGGTTTCGTTATACTGATAGTTTTCAATTGTTTCTTGTTTTGCGTACGACAGTCTTTGAAGGTGTGATACAAATATAAACTTAGTCGAATACGTTTCGTAATTTGCAGCCTCATGATAAAGCGGAACCCAAATTAAAATACAAATTAAAGTTTGGCATCGTTTACATTAGCTTCAAATCAACTCAACTGAGAATACATCATGTAAAGTTAAGACACTTTTTGTATACTTTTCCTCTTCACTTGCTGCTCGCATGAGGCTGCGCTTCGACATTTCGAATGTAAATCAACGTCAGTTCCGTTTTGAGGGGATTGCAGTCGAAATTCGATAGATGCAATTATTATTATCCAAGATTCGTTTAGTGAACTCGTCAAACTGGACCGATATAGATGCGAATCGGCGAATTACATTCGAAACACAACATAGTTTACAATACTCTCCCTCGTTCTTACGGCAATTATCGTTAAACTATTGTTAGTTATATACAATTTATACATACTCGCTTGCACATTCACACGCGCCATGCGCTTTAGCATTTTATAACAATATAGAATTTGACACTGAAGTACAACGAGAAATATAACTCTAGTTTTTGTTCTGAATGTGTAAAAATCATCTTTCTGCCCACGCACTCCACCACTTCGTATTAGTACACAAGCAGGGTGTTAAAGTGTTAAGATCGCAACAGAATAGGTTTCACGTTTACCTGCGCTTTCGATTTGCATGCTGAACGGCTTGTTTTGATTGTTGATCTAGGTTCTAACACGCTTTTGAGGTATTTGGAAGCACGCTGCATCATGCCTATTGCGTTTACAAACATGTTAAAGTTTCAGGTTGAAGAGCGAGGAGCAATCAAAAGGTTCCTCGCTTTCCGTGATTGTTCGTCAACATAAATCGTTTTCAATAACAATATTTTAATTAGCAACATTGGGAAAAGCTTATCTTATCATCTGAACTTACAACTCAAAAAATTATCAATATATTTTTGTAATATGTATAATCGATATTTATATATGCTACGAAAACCCATATATAAATAGAGCAGGGGTGGTTCTCTCCTCAATCTGCAACTGCACTTTCACTTGCCTTGTCGTCTGTGCATCGCACCGCAACATGGTTTACAACAACTATTTAATCAACGTTTCAATTCAAAGGTGACGAGTGGTCGTTTGCGCTTCGCTTTCTCATGAACATTTTTCCGCGTGTAAAAAGCAACCAAACACTTTAAGCTACGATCCTAATGCATTAGCGTAAAATATATCAAGTGGCAATCGTTCCTCTCCTCTGTCCGTCTTGTGACTCTATCCATGCGCGTGTGTTTAAAACAAAATTAAAAGAGGAAAATTAAAAGCTAATAATTGTTAAATACAAAAGTAACGCAAGATATATAAATGAATTATCTAAGATGACAAAAACAAAAACGAAATATTCAACTTAATCTAATTATGTAAATCGTCGACACAATATTTGATACCCATCACCTCAAATTATCCGCATTTTCCACATTACGTTTTATATAATAATCCGCCTGCAGTCGCTATAAATCGGTTCAGAATTGGCATGGTACTCGCTAGCGATTCAAATTTGCACATTACAACTTGTCACGCTTACATTAATTGATTATTCGTTAGTTCGATCGCTTGCAAAACGTTTTGATTTTAAACATACTTTTACATTTAAAAAGTGCTCCTAAAATATGATCCCGTTATCTCATCGCTTGCCTTCTCTCCACCTATATTCAGCGTAGTTAGATATAATTATACAATATAATAATTATTAAGACTAGAATAATTAAGATGTAATTTTTAAATAATAAACCGAAATGAATCTTATCTTGGTTCGTCTCTGCCTAGAGCGTAGTCAGAAATGTATTCTCATTTTAATGTATGGACGTTAGCCGCGCCCTTCTACACGTCTGCGCCAGCCAGTTAAACTTTTGTTTTGAGCATCACAATAAAATTATTACATGTTACGATAGTAATATTCAACACCCCTGCCTAAAAGAATGAATCCACGCACATTGCACAGAAGGAAGTGATACCAAGGCGAATGTCCAGTGTGCTTATGAGTGTGAATGTCGGGTGTGCAAATGTAGCGCTAAATTGTAACATACTCTACAAACTTGCACACGAAAATGTAAACAATTGAGAAATAAAATCGAAGCGGTCCCGCAAACAGCGAATTAACTAGTTATAAATAGACATGTGCAAAGATGTTCGCATTTCAATTAAGAAAAAAAACAATTATAAATGTATGAGTCTTCCGCGTCGCATGTCTCGTGCCTCGTTTGTCTACTTTTGTTTAGATTTATACATGAGAGACCAAAATATAACAATATTTTATCATCAGCTAACAGTCTTAACGTAACTTATATACTGATTAACTGAACGTGAAAAGCACAGTCCTGCGAGTTGCTCGGAGTCGGGGCTGCTGCTTCCGCGTCTACTATTTGTTCACCTCAACAAAATAAGAAACAAAACAACGCAAAGTTGCAATGAATTAATAATTAAGAAACTACATTCTTTACACGTTCATAGCGACGTAATGTGTGAGAGGGCGTTTCGTTATATACATACACAGCCTATAAGTAAGATTAACACCATTTTCTTTGATTCCTGGTTTGCTTGTTTTCGTATTGGCGCGGTGTTGTGAACAAAGCATAACCATTAACAGCGCGCAACCATAAAGAGAGCCACACGTTTTGCAAGAATTTGCCTGCCACTCAACTCTCCCTCTACATATCTGCAACTGGTTGACCCGAAAGGAATATTGCTTGATTTGCTTCGACTCATTCAACACCATTTATAAATAGTTGCAAGTTAATCTACGCCAACTAGATTAATATAATCATCAAAAATGTTTTATCAGTGATCAAAATCTTGGTGCATGCGTACGAAGCGTGAAGTATCAGATTAAGTATTACCATTGATTGTTGATTGCATCGCACTGCATCTCTTACCGCTCCGAGCAACATCGCAAGCTTGTGTACTAAACGTAATAATAATGAAAAACCAACAATTTAATAGGCTAAACCTACGCTCCCCTATACAGCTTATATATATATGGTAATTATTTGTCAAAAAGAACTTCAACATTAGTCTGTACAAACGTACAACTCTGCGTTCCGCAACAACCCGACGCATTAGCCTGTAACCGCGTTAGTCAATGCTTGTTGGCAACAAGGAGCTACTCAGTACCACCAGGCACTCCCGAACACATCTACCGCAATTTTTGGAGAGTGAAAAGGTCATCGGGCAAAAATCGATTCGTCTGCTTTGTACATACTTGCTGCAGCCAAGCAAAGACCTTACAAACATTAATACCGAGTAAAGTCATGAACCATAGATGTGACATTGTGTGAACGTGTTCATTTAGCTGTTATCGCTTTCCGACCGCATGTCGTTTACTTACATCGTCCCTGCGTCAGCAAGCGAGGTACGCGCACGGGCTTATCACGACGCTCCGCGCCGCCCCCATAACCGCTATCATCTCAATTGTACAGCACTAATAAACATATTTAATATTCAACAGTATATATCTCGAGCTAGGAACAATATGACTCGCACGAAATTAAGTGAAATATTCTTATCGGTTTTTGTGTTTTTTTTGTGATTTTTTTTTTGCTTTTGAATCATTATAGATTTTTGCGTTTACCTCTCATTCGCTCTCATCGGGCGCGCGAATCAATTAGTGCGGCGCCGCGTTGATTTATACATCTAAATGCCTCGCGGGGCAGTATTGTCACTAGTTTTATATAAATATGGCCAAAGGTCAACACACTGCATGCCGCACAATCAACACAGGGCCTTGCACGGCGCATGAAGCCCGCTGCTACTTGGGCGATCTGGGTGCGACGAAGTCGCGTAGTTGAGTTGCTCGCGCGTCTTGCTTACGGCGATTGGCACCACGGTCGAAGGAAGACCGTTGGCCATTGTTACGGCTTCCGGCGTTGCTATTAGACTCTTTATGTTGATTCTCTATAAATACAAAAACGCAATTAAGTATAAATTCCAACAGAAAACCGACGCTTGATATGTCTCACCTCCGCTTCGTTGATCAGTCTGAACTCGGACGGTGACCTGAGCGGTAACAACACCCGCCGTCGAGCCAGTGTTGGTCGAAGCCGACTTGGTGAGCGCGCTTTGTTCGGCAGCACTCTCCTTGGCAGCCTGTTGCTGCTGCTGCTTCTGCATCTCCTTGTGATGTTGCGCGACTTGTGCATAGCTCATACGCGGCGGATTGCCGCAGTCCTGAGCCGAAACGTGTTCATTATGCGCGCCCGAGAGCGACGGAAACAAGCGATTGCTTACCGGTGGCGGCGGTGTGAGCGGTTGCTTTGGCGCCGCTTCGGTCCGAGCCTCCTGCTTATTCAGTGGTGGCGAGACGTTCGAGATCCGCATACTTGTAGCAGGTGCCGTATGTGTAACGGCACGCACGCTGACGGTCGCTGTTGTCTCGCTAGGTGGTACTACAGTGGTCATGGTAGCGGCGTTTGTCGTTGTTGGACAATCCAACTCACCATTCAGCAGCACGTCATCCGTCTTTGTAGATTTATCTGCCATCGTGCATTTTGCAGATGCAGGAACTAATCTATAGTTATACACAAAAAAAACATAATTATCTCCTAGATATTTCGCTAAAGAGACAACGACAAACTTACTTTTCCGGTGAGCTAGGTGGTGTAAGCGTGACGGTACTCAGTTGAATGTCACCACCATTGGTATCCTTACTGCAGTCCGGACTCGATTGTGTCCTTCGTCCAGGTTGGGAAGTTTGTTGCACATGCACTGCGATTTGCGACTGCGAGTGCAGCGGCGATGCCGCCCGTGGCGAGTTGGAGCCACTGCTTGAAAGGGCATCGCGCCCTTTTGATTTCGCCGTGCCTTTGACGACGTCGGCCAGCCTATTCTCTCCCCATTGACCCTGCGTAGCGGGCACAGGCTCAGCAACAACCGCAACTGGTGCCACCTCAGCGGCAACAGCGGACACAACAACAGGCGCCTGCTTAGTTGCTATGTTACCCTCAAATCCAGGTAGCGGTGGAAACGCGGCTGCCTCCAAGTCAAAAAGCTGATTGCGCGCAACAGCAGCTGCGTCCCTGGGTGGATTGGCGCTTACTGTGGCGAGGGTTTCGTCTTCACGCCGTTTGCGGCGGTTGTGCCTAGGGTCCTTCGGCGGTGCGTGCATTTGATTAACCACGTTTGGTCTGTACGTCTCAACAAATGCTGCCTCTGTTCCCAATGACGGTATACCTATGCCAAGTCAGGCAATAATCCACATACCAACTCACAATAACAAAACACAATACAACATACCTGTATTGATATTTGCAGTAACAACTTCCTCGTGCGGAAAAATGCGTGGCGCGTCGCCCATCAGAGGCGGAGGTTTGGCACCAGTGGTATTAGTCTTCGGCGTACCCTGAGGCGACGGCGCCGGCGAACCCTGGTTGTTTCGCTGATTGCCAGCCTGAGAAGGCGGAAGCGGCGCAACGACGCTTGCATCTGCCTGTACGCCACCACCTCGCGACTGTTTGCGCGGACGTGTGCTATTCCTACTATATCCCCCCACGTGCGGCTTGAATGCTTGTGGTGCAAGTCCATTCACCTGGAACACGCTGCTAATGTCGTAATACGGCGACGCATTCGATGGCCACGCCGGAAGCACCGATGCTGTGTAGTACCCCTGTTGCTGGTACGGCGGCTTAAATATTAAATTGGCAATTAAAACAATATAAGCCCAAGCAACAGACAATTATATAATACACTCACATAAACGTGAAGGTGGTTACCAAACGATACCGGCTGGCTAGGACTTCCATTGGTGTAGACAAACCGTTGCTGGCCAGGTGGAAAACTGGCTGGATCAAAAACGGGTGGAGGTGTCGCACGGAAGCCATTCTTTACATTACCCACTGGTGGCAAAGGCAGTCGATTCATGGGCTTTGCCTTTATCCGCGCCATAATCGGCCGGCCCTGGAACTCGCGCACTTCCTCGCGCAGGTATCTGTATGCGCGCTGAGCGTCGTCATCAGACTCAAACGTGACGTACCACGAACAGTTGTGCGCAAATTCGCATGAAATAAAGCGTGGACATTTTTCTCCAGCAAACAGATCCTGAAACAATGCGAGCACCGGTGTGTTATCAACGTGAGCAGTATCCGAGAAGCAGATAAACCAAACAAAAAGAGAAGTAGCAATCGAAAAAAAAAAAACAATCCAGGCAGTAAATTAACTCAAATTGGCAGTAACATTGAACTATAAATAAAAATATCAACCAAATACAGTTTAGATGCCAATGATTTAAACAAGCAGCACATGTAAACGATATATAGGACATGTAATTTAAAATCAACTAGATGTGGCAAGGAAAAATGTTTACCTGCACTTCCTCAAGGGGAGTATTATCTGGTATCTCGCGTAATATAACTATACATCGTTTGTGGTTCGGCCGCACTTTCTCGCCCTTTTCGTCGACTTGCACATTGGGCGATTCCCGTAGCACTTCGGTTATAAGTTTTATGTCTTTGGTAAGCTTCTTCACCTGATTAAAATTGGCCACTGTCCAAATCGGTACATACTGATCATTGTCCATTTGCGACAGTAAGTACGTATCATTTGCCAAGTTTTCCCTGCAGACAACAAGCAAAACACGAATCAATTGACAGAACACATGTGCAGACCGTGCGACTTGGCATCAAACTTCAGCATTGTCGCAACTGAAGCAGTTGAGACAAGTGAATCTTGACCAAACCTAGCACAAAATCACTTACCGCGAGAAATAGTATTCCAATTGTTGGGAGAGCATTTGTTTTAATTGTGACAAGGGGTAGGCAGGCCCGCTGTCGGCGGGAGCTGAGGAAGGGACCGGACTTTGTCCCTCAGCTCCCTCCGCTATCCCGTTAACCATGTACTCGGATGTCGTCGCCACGATGCCCGTGCTGTCAGGGGTGGTGCTGAACACCGCCCCCGAAGGTAGTTTCCCGACATCCCCATTCATGTACACGTAGCCTAAAACAGACGAAACACGCGCGCATTAAGCGAATGATTACTGCAATCAGCACACATGTTCCAAAGGTGTTTTTGCATGACAATATAACATTGTGATTCTGAGCTGATGGATCATTGCTGCTGTGGCAAGCTTGATTTGTAAACTACAATTTTCAATCACAAGGCCACTGAATGTAATGTGTGTGTTTCCCCAGTTGTGCTGACAACACAACAACCAGGTATTGAGTCATTCTCTTATACTGTCAACATGTTGGCTACTGTGCCTGTCCTGAAGAGTGTCATTGGATACTCTAAAGACTGCACTGACAAGCTCAAGACAGAACGCATTAAGTATTATGTAAACTGGTGTTACCTGGATGCAGCTTGGGAATTGTTTCAAACTGGGTGGTCATTGAGCGGTCGGCAAACCCGGGTTAGCCAGATCAACACGCTCGCACATTTATCGTTCGCGAGCCAGAAGACGGTGGCGGCGGCGGCGGTGTACCTGAGCGTGTGGTGCGTGCGGCCTTCTCGACAATAGGTTAGGATCGAGCGGTGTCGATCTGAGCGCTAGTGCAGTCAGAACGAGGACAAATATAGAAATATCGCAGCGCACCAGCGGCGTTGAGAATCGGGGCGACACTCACGGAACATACAGTACTTCTTCGGCGATATGCCCCAAACGCTGAGATCGCAGGCGGCTTGTCGTTGACTTGCCCAAATTACGTAAACAAATTATTCGAACAACCCGGAAACCATGTGCCCGTGCGGACTGTGTCTCCGTTCAGTGGTCTGCTGGTGCTGCTCTCGCAGATCGTCGCTGATGGCGCGCCTGTAGTGGTGCGGACGATGCACACGCGCTGACGGTTATCGCGGGGCGAGCGCGGCCTCTTCGGGGGAGCCGACGCGGCGGCTTGCTATCGGGGTCCAGCAGCGCGAGCCCTGATTACGCACGTAGATGTTGATCCCGCAAGAGCGGTGAGCAGCGCGCACACGAGTGGTACAGACACACACTCTGCCAGCGGGCTCGTTCGCACTGAGCACACACACGCCGAGGACACTAGTCAGACGGGCAGCGCGAACGTTGCGCGATGATCGCCAACGCGCCCGTCGCCACCGAGGAAGATTATGGATGGTGCTTACCGCTTGGATTACTTCGCAAAACGCAGGCACAATTCACACGGATACTTGCAAAATGGCCGTCGCAGGGCACATGCCACAGATAGCCCCTGTCGTACGCGTGCGAGACGGAGAACGCACCATTGATGCGATGCCAGCGCTCCAAACGCTCACCAGAGGAACCCTTAGACACACAGCGAGGGAAATTCAAACCGCAGCGGATCGGCCGATCTTAACTTTTTTCAGCACGGCAAAAATACCACAAATGCTTCCTCTTTGTACGTTTCTTGTGCGATAGCTTAGCCCAGTTCAACCCTCACACATTCCAAACACGCACTCAATGAAAGCGTCATTTTCATTGCTAACCAACGGTGTTAAACAAGTTTCAAATTATGCATTAAATTCGCTCTATTATTAGGTAATACTCCAGGCTGCACACCGTGGTGCAATTAAATTATTATCGCAGATATATTATTAGTTAATCATATTATCTTGAAATAATTTAAAATCAAATGTTAACGCTGCTTTGTAAACACTTCCTGTTTTGTTGGTTGCCTACATCCAGATCACAATATAGTATTCCACGACAAATCAAGCCGATTGACCTCATATTTACCAAAGTTGCAATCAAAACAAAAGAAAAAGTTTGCACTCACCGTCCACAGCTATGCATATGTCTGCATGTCGATTATCGCTTTGCATTTGATGGACATATCCCAATGTGTCTACTTCCAGTATGTTTGTCTTGATTTCAAATTCATCTGCATTCGGATTGAGAGCCGGTGTACCTCCCGGACCCGATTGCACCTAGAAATCACAAATCCACTATTACCTAGCTGATTGTTTTTTGTTTTCGGGATCTACAGTTATTCCCCACTGACCGACTAATACAGCATTTCTTTGGCTAATCAATTAGTTTGCGACTTGCAAAGTAATGGCACGGCATAGGCAACCAATCAACAACAAGATTGACTTAGAATTCAAAAGAAGCCAGCGGAACTGGATTACTTCATCAGATGACTATAAATTCTCATTTATAAATATCTACTGAATACATTGTGATACAATTATAAATGTGCATATCCTTGTTCCGGAAAGGTATGGATGGCAACACATTGAACATGAAACCGCCGCATTCGGTCGCGTTCACTCAAAATACACTTTCACAACAATGTGTAACAGAAAGATGGCAAATTCGCGCAGCAAACTAACATACTATCTAACTACATGTAAACATTCAACACGTACACGTCATAATTGCTTTCATAATAATTTCGCACAACCGAAACAAACAATTCTCTGTTGTACATAAGAATGATGAAAGTCCCAAAGTTACAAAAAGTGAGCGAACATAAGTCGCAAAACTTGTATTTACATACCCAACGCATCATGTAACACGTATTCCGTTCCGCGAATGCTAATCACGCTCACACTTGTATTCCGCGTTTATCATACCAAATATCACTGAACACCACGCGTAACTATATCGAACTTGCTGTAGATTCGTAGATAGGTCGCTCGTATTTTCCTGGGTGCAAAACTGTTGCTAGTGATCGAAGTTATCGATAGCAGCGCGCAATAAAAATTATATCACAGCACACTGCACCGAATTACGCGTGAATCGCGGCCCACCGTGGTTGAGCGGCATAAACAATGGCGCGCACGCTATCAGTGCGCGCGATTGATAGCGCGGTCCACGGTGTACTGCCTGCCGCGTGGACGAGGGCCTTGTATGGGCGAAACGTGCGCCGCAGGAGTGTGGTATGTTATCAGCCGCATCCAAATTGAGATAAGGTATTAACACAAATTTCACCTGCGATGAATGTCATGGAAATTGCTTGTTACTAATATTACATGGTAACAATATCCAAGATGGCGTGGAGATTGCATAGGATACTCTTTTGTTTTTCCATGGTTTTCTTGCTGATTCGGCATAAGAAGGTACAAGAAGTCTTGCTGAGTATGCAAGCAAATCAAGATGTCTATACATTATTTATGCTCTACGGCGTAGTGACCATGTGAAGTTGTTTCATGGTGCAAATAGGTGGTATACTTTGGCATATACCCTGCCGCTGCCGGTCAAATAACTACCCACGTGTTGCGCACCGCGTCACGTCCTGATCGCCAAAACATTGCCACCACATTGACAATATCGATCCAACATGGACCCTGCGCGTGTGTGGTCCTCCGCAATTAAAACCAATTTAGCCGACCAGTAACAATTGCTATTAACTCATTAGAAACCGACATCCCACCACTTCACAACACCACCCTGAGGAGAAACCACCCCTTAACAGTTGTCATCTCAATGATAGCAGGTAAAGCCCACGACACGCTTCCTTCCATATGGGCCACTTGCCACCTCGGCGGCGGCTGATTCGATCCACGCACTCTGCCACTCACCTTCTGGATAATGTAGCACCGCGGGTTGTACGCTGTCCACACGTAGGTGCCGTTCGCGTCCAGACAAGCGTTAAGCGGGTCCGTGTTGGCAACGGCGCCGTTACCGGCACGGCCTCTCCGGAGCGGCATCGGCGGTGCGTATGCAAAGGTGGGCAGCCGCCACTCACCATGCCGACCTGTTGAGTCCGGATGTACACACTGGCGCACAGCTGATCCGAGCGGGCTGTGCCACTGGCGGGCAAGCGGGGGCGGCTTGCCCGCCGCTGCGGCGCCGACTCAGCGCTCGCAGCATGCGTGGGCGTGTTCCGTCAATACACCCACGCACACAAACCCCTATGAGCTAGCGCTTACACTTTAATCAAGAGTCGACATTCGGTGGCAACGCAAATACCGACGACGCTGGTTTGAATGTCCCACCCAATTAACTAGAATTAAAATAGTTACGATACACCAATGGCGGGCAATGAACAGGACTCGTTAGGTGAAGGTTTTGACACCGCCAGAACGGCGAATTCTAGTATTTCATTTCAATCTTTTTATTTCGTTTCAAGATGGTTTCGGTTGGTTGTCTCGAGTAAAAATTAATTGAACTAAATACTGTCCTCAACAAACAAGCATAAAATCGTGTAACAATTATTTGCAACGCTTATACTGTTACTCTACGAATCGCAATGGCGCAGAACTTAAACTTGATGTACAAACACACAACACAGATGCTAGTGGTTATAAATAAATCACTAAATGGAAGACGCAAACAAAAAAGAAGAAAAAAAAACGAGTCTCAAATCATCTCAAAACCCAGGGAGATTGTTGATATTAGTTGTGTTTAAACAAGACATGATTGATTCGGTTGCACTTGCCGCCGCTTTGTTCGATTCTTGTGAGCTTGATGTAAAAGGCACAATTACAAAGGAAAGCATTCATGTCGCGTCAGGTGTGGAACGCCGAGCTGTCGCCCGACACCGCGATAAAATTTTGTCGTCCGTGTGCATAATTATTCCGCTATTGTTTTTGATGACTGTGCTGGCTTGAAGGAATTAAAAAGAAACGTATTCGGGCGTGCATTTCTCTGAAAACATCAAATGCTCCCAGGTACATATTATCATCTGGGCTGACTGATCATTGTTATACTAGAACTAAGATTTTGAGTGTGACAATCGACTGCGAAAATAAACAGATTAATCGTGCGTGAACGGTAGCATTAGAAGCCGTGGACTTTGAGTTGGTCCGGCTTCGCCAGACCGCTCTTAGTCAGAAACTGGCAGATGTTCTCGCGTTGATCGCCCTGTAGCTGAAGCACCTCGCCGTACTCGGAGTGCTCAATTACAGTACCATTGCAGGCGAATTCCTGAAATATCCAACATAGAGTTACTCACTAATATTATGCAATATAAATGTTGTAGCACTTATACACTTAGTTACAATAAGTGAGTCAATTAGTGTGCATGTTTAGGGAATGCAGCAATGATGACTCATTAATAAGAAATAACTATAATTCTAAATAAACATTTTGTTCTAAATTCTACAAACCTTTTTACATGCCCTCACTATTTTTTTCAGGTCATAATCCGATGAAAGGCCCTGCACAGTAGTTAACGTCTTACGACCATTACGTTGTTGGATCCTTATGTGAACTAATCCGTCCTGTACATCATCTTCTGAACCCTTGTTTGCATCAGCAAAGGGGTCTGCAAAAACAAATTAAT
>JAODGC010000007.1:1574674-1642261 GCA_027574925.1 Ecitoglossa quadriceps | reverse complement strand
GATTTGACTTTCCAATTCTTAAAAATCACATTCTAAAGTTACAACAAGCACATAACATAGATGTGAATATATTTGACCAAGTACTTGCTGTAGACACACTACAACTTTTCCGACAACACCATAAAATTCAGTTGGAAACATTACAGCTCAAAGAGGAGGAAGTAGAAAAAACAAAAACTCCTTTACCTGCTCCATGCACTGATGATTGCCATATAATTTCTGATGAGGACTTTTTTATAAGAGGAGTGCAAATACAGAAAATAAATGAAACAACACCAACTAAAAAACATAAGTTGATGCCTAGCTCAGTAGATAATAGTAGTTTATATGCACAGTCTGCTCAGCATAGTAGTGGGAAGAACAATGAACAAGTTTCAAGTAGAAAAAAGTTAAATTTTGGTGCAAAAATGCCCAGCTTCAAGTTGTGTGATGTGTACCAAAGGATGACTGAGGCACAACCAGTGAAAAGTCATGAAGCTGAGTCTGATGTTATTATGTTGGCAAAATGTGCAGTGTCAATGGGGAGGGAATTTGTTGATTTGGCCAATTGCATGGCCATCCCGTTTCTGGATAGCAAGTAATTAATATTATTGCCATGCTATACATTTATATTAGAGGAGACTTGCAATTTATAGTGACGTTTTTATATGATGTGAGGATTAATATTGCTGTTGTATTTTAATGTATTTTATCTATTATTTCACATAATTTTATATACTTTATTGGATTGAATATATACTACCTATATAAATATATCATTGCAGCCACTGTAGTTTTGTTTTCTCTTGCTTTTATAACTAAAAATATTTTCCGACAATGTTTGTTATGCTAATATATCACTAGATAATTCAACTATGGGACTTATTATTTTGTTTGTTTGCTGAAAACGTTTTTGGCTTGTGTTCGTCTTCCTCATTTATCCACTCAAATTAACGTTCAATAAACTCACATTTTATATTCAACACTACTTACTGTCATTGCAGTTGATTATGCGCCTAAAACATGAACAAAATTATCTGTATCAAAATAATGATATCTTAGTGCAATGAATATCAGACCCGTTCAAATTAACGAAATACTTAAAATCGTATGTTAATGGAAACATTGCATAGTTTTTCTATCATTTTTTCCACAATCCACATACCGCAGGGACCATATATACAGCCATATCGCCGCTCTGTACCTTTCCTAGTTTGCTGGGAATTTAGTTGATATAATCTTATCAGATAAATGTTTAATCATAGGTAGGACGTGTTTTAATGCAAGTAGAATGCTTTTCCCAGGTTTCGCATCATCAATTTTTCAAAAGCATTTTACAATATTCCACGTAATAATAATTGAAACATATTTACTTAAAATTCATTCAAAATGTTAACTCTCACTATTATTACAATGGTTATTTAAAATATCCATGGTCGTAATGTCACCAATTAATCTTCAATAATAATCCTATCATATAAATTGGGATCTCAAATGCTTCAATTTTGTCCATTACGGTAATTACGTGTAAGTCCAATAATTCCTGCAACTGCTGCTACACCAACTGCAAACAAAACCACTCCGGAACTAGTAAGTTGTACCGTATCAATGGTTGAATCATGTTCCGATACAGGAACTTGGAATATTTTCATGATCATGTCAGAATTACCACTTTTAAAAATAACAAGATGTTTGTTAAGACGATTATGCAAGTCTTGTGCATAAAGGCTGTTACATTCCGATAACAAGTTGAAATCTTTGTTCCAATAGTAACACAGCTTCCTGTCCCCTGCAACTTTGATGAGCTTCTCAAACAACTGTAATCATATTAGTAAACGATGGTAATGTATTTGATGTACAATCATATCTATAATCAGATCTCATTTTTATTACCTGTAGAAAGATAGAACTTAATGATTCATTCTTATAACGGAAGTTCGGATCCTCTAGAGCCCAGAGCGCAACTGTCTTCAAAAAATAGCTCTTGATTACCCCATCATTGTAAGTGTCACGATATAACTACACAAAACAAAAGTTACGAATAATGTTTTGATCTTGTGCATACAAGAAGAATGCAATTATTTATTACCTTAAGAAGACGAATGGCGGGTTTTAAATATCCTATGTCGTGAATAATACGACGCTCTTGTCCTTGGAAAGACAACCGTAGGTATGTGTCGCTGCCCCTAGACTTTGGAACAACCAGAAACTGAAATCAATTGCATATCAATACGGAACACAGTAAATATGGTAAAACAAACAAACAAGAAACAAACCTCGTGGGTTAATTGATCCTTATCTGCATTAGGAAAATGTGGCCCTTTACGGATGTTTTTGGGCCAATCTTTTATAGAAGAGAATTTGAAACATGGTACAAAATCAATATCAATATACTCGCCGCTTCTATCTTGAATTTTAAACGTGATTGCCGGACCTGATTGCTTCGGACTTTTCTTAATAATTTTATACTCCTCGAAAGACAAAGCGTTCATTGAAGTATCAACCATACTTTGAAACCAGCTCATAATCTTACGGATGGAGAGAAAATGGTCGTCATTTACTATCTTTTTAAGCATATCCCTGAAATAATAAATAAAATTCAGATACTAACATTAAGCAATGTCTGTAGCACATGTGATATCGCGCCTGTTTGCTATTTCGCTTGAAAAGGAAAATAAGATATCAAGCGACAGCTGTGAAGATCGAATATGGTGTACATGATCAGTATGAGTAACAGTACGCACCAAGCCAAGCCACCGACATCCACAATACACCCCCCCTCAAATTACAAATTACTTACTCATACGAAGGATCATAATCTGTCGTTATTAAATGTTTAAGAGTTAACATTTGTACTTGCACATAGCCTGGATGGTCATCATCACATATCACTTTCGGAGTCGCTAACACAGGTAAAGTGAAGACTACATCAATGTCGAATTCGTTAGGACTCCCAACTTTCAGTCCGTCATAAAAGCTACCACCAAAAAAGTATCTTTCAAAGATGGATTTAAAAAACGCATCTTTTTTGAATTGCGTAATAAAGCTCGTTATAAATTCCATCAAAAGCTCGTTATTTCGCGCGACTAATGCATCGTTCAGTTTGATCTTCTTCTGATTGATTACTTGGAGGGTATTTTCTAGGTTCTGAGACATTGTTAGCGAATATCTGTAAAAATAAATTTGATTCTAAATTAAACTAATTATGTATTTCCCAATATAACTATTTTAAGTTTTTGGTATTCCAAGCAATAAGAAATAATTTAAAATGTTGTACAAATATATTTTTATATCTTTTATCAATTGGCAGGGACAGTATCCTGAAATTAGCCTAAAATAAAATCAGCATAACGTGGAAGACTGAGACTTAGTAAGACTGAGCACAGAAATTAGTTCTGCGGAAATTTATCATCAATCTTATCTAGCCTCTTTACAACCACTTGCAGCAAATCCAAAATTTCAATTTTTAAAGCGTCCTGCTCCCTGCGTGCATCTGTCATTTCCTTGCGCAGTTCACAGAGCATAGCATCCATTTGTGCACATTTACATTGTGTACCATTACTGTTTTCAAAATTAACATTCTCCATAATGGAGTTTGAAGCAGGAGATGTAATAAAACTATTTTCAGAGTCAATCAATGTGCTACTAGTTTCTGCTGATACTGGCACTTGTACGACCGCCTTGAATTGTTCCATTTCCTCCTTAGCTGAAAACAACATCAAATGAACAAAAATTCAACAAATGTAAAGTTGCTTTTTACAAAGATAAAACTTTGCAATAAATAACGGGTTGCTGCTCGCTTTGTTATGAATATCCGACACAATCTTCCGCACGCGGTTCTTGTAATTATCTAGCATAATTGGTGACAAAGCGCCGATGAGATTGTTATCTGTATTCCAATAGTATGGGATACTATGATCGCTAAGATAATTTCCATATATTTGTAACATCTACAAATAAAACTTTGATGTAGTCCACAAAGTTATTGTAGATCATCAATATTTCTAATTAACAGTACCCTAACAAAGACATAACTCAAACTGTTGTCCGTAAAGAATTCTTTCCCTTCGCGATCAATCTGCCACATGAACATAGTTTTGATGAAATAGCTACTAATTGAACGGTGTTGCAGTTCATCTCGAAGTTTCTTCATTAGTTTGATGCATGGTTTAAGTGTGTAGGCTCCTCGAATAATTTGACGTTCCTGTTCTTGGAAGGACAATCGCCAACAGTGACTCATTTTACAGTTTAATTTACCCTTAGGTTGCTTTGGCACAATGAAGAAATCAGTCTAAAAATAAATCATTAATAAGTCATACTTGCTAGTATTACTTCGACGTAATTACTTTGTCCTTCACAGGATTAGAACGAAACTTTCCAGTGGGCCACATTCTCGCATTAAATAAGAAGCAAGGAACAAGATCAATGTTAAAATTCATATGATCCCCATTGAATTCGCCGTTTAGTTTAATTGTGAATGCTGGGCCTGATTTGGAAATTGTAATCTGCAATAATAATATATATTTTATGGTAGTACACATACGTCACTTAATAAATGTCTCACGAAGAAATCAGTTTCCTGAATACGTAGAATACTTTGATTGCCACTTTGTGGAAGATTCGTCAATGTTTTCGACACAATACTTTCCATCCATCTCAAAACTTTATCAGTGCAAAGAAAGTCACCATCCAAAAGTTCCGCAAATTTCCTACGAGACAAAACAATTTTACATTTGTACTTTTCTTTGCACACAATTAAGAACAATACGTTATATCAGTTTTATCCGTCAGCTGAAGAGTAGCAAATCCAGGTGCGTCTTGAATAGGTTTCAACGAGAAAATCTGCGTCTTTGCCAACACCATCAACAAATCAATGTCGTACTCATCAGGTTTGCCCGTTTTCAAATTATCGTAAAAACTTCCTCCAAAAAAAGTACGCGTGTACAACTTGGCAAACAACTTTGAAGTGCCACGCATTTTTGTTAGCATTATTTCGATAGCCTATAAGCAAATGACTTGTAAAAGTTGAAACAACTTCTGAAAATATGTTTAAAAAATGGCGGCTTACCGAATCTAGAATTTGATTGTGGCGTCTTTTATCCTCTTCATTAACAGAGATTTTCGATACTATATGAGTCAAAATATTACTCATGTAATTGTAGCATCGTTTGTCCCTTTCCTGGTCTTCAGAACTATTCCCATCTCTGTCTGTACCTGGCATCATTAGAAAATTGATTTAAACCTTCATCTGAAGACAAATGGCTTATTATTAAACAACCAGCATCACCAAGATATTTAATTTGAGGAGTAAAGGAAGATTTTCAAATGGAGTAATTTGAACAAAAAGGTTTTATAAATGAAGTTTAAGGTTATATGAATGATATGATACAATCGACATACTGCAAATCATAATTTTCAAAATTTAAACTTTGGCAACCGAAGTCATCAATTCTCATTTCTGAGTCGACTGCAAGATAGCATTCTTTTTGCACGAAGAAAAACAAAGTAATTATTTTAATAAATCAATTTGCTTATTCCTGTCCTATAAAACAAACAAAACACAAAAACCCCTCCCATGGGGATCAACGTACGCCCTCACTTGCACCTGGTTTCACATGCGAGCTAGCGACGGGTGTGAGAATGATTAACGTCCCCGTTCTCTCCATGTACATGAAGCAGCTGCAAATATAGTGCGAGAAATAGTGCTCCCCGAAGAAGGGAAAGTTTTCGGCGCCCGCCACCCTATGATCGATAACGAATGAGTAAACCAGTGGGTGGCGGGAGTTTGTTATTCCGTCGCGAAGGGGTTTACGCGGCGATTCCGAAAAGTTGGAGCGACTCTTCACAACCGCATAATCCATGCCAGCCAGTGATGGTAACACCGGCGGCGTAAGCACACGCGAACCAAAAAATGCACAACGCGGAAACGCGCAAAAAATTCAACTTACTTTAGTTTTCCACCGATAATTGAATACGGGGGAAATATGCCGCGAAAACTCTGCGCAATTCGGCAATTTTCACTCCAATATGATACGCCACCAACATCAGCATCCACCCGAAGACATAGTTTGAAGAAGCAGCATTCTGAGGAGTTGACCAATGAGGAAGTGGGAATTCGGATCTCGTTGAATACAAAACCTGTTCCTCAACATTCCATCAAAATTGCTTGGGATGATGAAAACAGTGGAAATGTGACACGCCCACGTTGCCCACCTTTTCGGAGACATTCGCATCAATCTATGGGCAGCACAGAAAAGGATACTAGCACAATTAGAACCAATGAACTATCTACCACAGCGGCCGTGCATGGTGAGAGTAAGACTGCCCTGTATTCTCGGCAGGATCTAGCTCAGAAGCTGCATCTCGCATGGCAAGAGAAGGAAAACACAAAAAACAAACTCAACATTTTCTTAGCACATACAACAATCCCATCTGTTGATATACCCAAAAACAACACAAGTAAAGAACTAGCTGGCCAAAAAGAACGCACACCAAGGATAGAACCTAAAATCATGCAACCTCTTTTGCTACCACCTGATAACGCATCATCAACCTCCCCAACTAATCCAAGCACCAACCTTAAACAAATCTTCCAGAAACATCTAAGAAAAAGCAAGATGAATTCTCCAGTCGGAAGTGACTGCGAAACCATCTCCCAGGCAGTCGTAGTGGTTCCTATCATTGAAAGACAGAAACCTATCAATTCACAGGAAACTTCAAAGCCTAAGCGCGAGAAGATTGAACTTTCCGACGAGAAAATATCGGAGAATGTTAAAGTTCTTTCTTCTAGACCTCAAACAGCAATTGGCAGCACTTCTTCAGCTGTTCAAAAAAGAGCAATGTACCAAAAACGTACAAACTCTGCTTTCACTTCTATAAACTCCACTTGCTCATCCCCAATGCCTTTCAATGCCCATCAACACCAAGATCCTTCTGTGAGACAGTTCCGGCCTCCTCTAATTCGAGCTTCTTCATTACCAACTAATAAACCTGATATCCAAGTGAAGCCACGACTCAGAAGAAAAATTAAGTTAGCGAAACGTGGAAAGCACCCTTCGAAAGATCATGAGGATGAAAAGAAATCTGAATTAGTTACAATGGTCTCTCTGGTTAGTGCTTCTGAAAGTGAAGCTGAAGATTTACCGGAAGCAAAACAAGTCGAAGAAAATCCACCGCCACAAAACGTAATAAATAATACCAGTTTGAAGACATCTCCTAATTCGCCAAAGAAACAGGCTGACAAACATTTTTTGCTTCGGAAAACTGTCAAGCAAGGTAAGCGCGGAAACCTAGTTCTTAACTTATAAACTTTCCAATAAGTAATTCGCTTGGCAATAAATTAATTTCCCGCGAAAGGTGTGAATGTGTGGATAGTTCACGGTTTACTTCAATTTGGACAAATTTGGTCGAGTCACTAGGAATTAATCAACGTCAATCAATCAACTGACACGCACCATATGCCTAGTTTCCTTTCAGCACTCGAGTATTCACGCGGTGCGCAGTTTCTCGGCGAGTTTCCCAGCTCGTCGCGCTTCTGTAGGTGCTGCGTTGTTGATCGACAGCGCGACAAAGAAACTACCGAAAAGTCTAGAAACGCGAGAACAAACAGATGAACGATTCACTGAAACAAAGAGGAGACTTTTGCAATGTGAACCGTCGACGAATGGGTGAGTATATTACATGGGGTAACACTCCTATGGGTGACTCCACCTGAAATTTGCCTCGGTATCCAAACTGTCAACACATGCAACAAGCCAAATTCGAAATGGGCTTATTGCAATATTTCAACTATTTACTTCAATATCATATTTCTACTTATTTAGATATTAATAACCATTATAAGAATAAACATTAATTTTAAGTAGTTTATAATAATTTATAAACTTAACCAGACTTAAAACTTTTCTGGTAAAGTTTGGCAACACCGGAAATGCATCAAATGACATTTTGGATAGCCAAAAACGGGGAAAATTCTATCATGTGATTGTCACACCCGTGAGAAGGTATAAAGAAATATTAGAATATTTTTCCGACAAAATTAGTGTGCCTTGTACTCGTTTGGATGAATAGAATTACAGCTCAGATAAAATATTGCTGATAAAAATTTTATTAGGCGTTGTGATGTCAAAGGACAACGCAAGTCATAAATTATGCTTTTTGCAATTTACAAGAGGACAAAGAAAAACCAATCAGAAGAAATGTATAGAATTATGATGAGAATTTCCAATGTAGTCGGTGTATTAATATATCTTCCTTGAGATTACAATAAACTATGATTTGACATCGCCGATTGGTACAATGCCCTTTAATCAATTACCAGTTTGATAGATTAAATCTAAATCCCATGAAATCGATATACAATCAAAATTTTAACCACACCATTGTCTACTAAATTGTCTATATGCTATTTATATGATATATTCATTTGTAATTATTATAATTTCAGTCAAATCAATGATTTCCTTTTTTTCTGAGAAAAACTTCTTGCCAAAGAGGTAAAATCAATGTAAGAATCTGTGTGGGTAGAATGCAGTAAATTATAACTTGTAGCGCTTGTATATCAGGATATCTACGATATGATGAAGAATCGATTAAGAAGGAGATGACACAAGCACGGCTTTCTTTCGCAACTTTTTCGCTGTTGCGCTCGCGGGAGCTTGAATGATGTTCCAGGACAAGCCGGAGACGTCACGGTGTATCTGTATGCATTGGCCTAGGTCGTTAGACAACCACTTGGCCTAAATTCATAAATCCTCCCATGGTTACATGATTTTCCCAAAAAGCGACCACCACGACCTCAGAGGTGCGTTGTGCGCTGTTGAAGGCTGACTCGTTGAGACTTGCTGAAAGTTTTCCAATTTAGTGCTCCACTCGGGCTTGTAAATTGGCAATTTGCTCGATTTTGGCACGTTTTTGTGACTAACGCTTTACTTAGTGAATCGGCTTATAATTTAGAATGTGTTCAAGGGTGGGCCTTTCACCTGGTACCCTTGTTGGTTGTCAAGGACGAGCAAGTGCGTCGCGTGCCGCCTTATCAGCTGGAAGTGGCTAATTAACGATGCATTCAAGCAATCGAAAGAATAAGATTCAATTGGTATTTAATATAAATTCCAAGAGACGCCTCAGTCAATTAACAAATTAATAACACAGAAAACAATTCGTTATTTACTGATATTTAATGTTTATTAGGTTTACACCTAAGACAATTTTGACAACCAACAAGCAAGATCAAGTTGCACCACTAACCCTGATGACAACTTTTCAAGAAACAAGCTCGTATGTCGACGAAAAGGATGAAAAGCAAACTGCAACCAACAAATCAAACGAAGCGGAGCATACAGAATCCATCAAAGAGAAAAAATGTTGGGCGACCTATTGCCGGATGACAAAAAGTGGACTCAATGTATCATTCGACACCATTTTACGTGGAATGCTCACACCCACTGAATATCGCCTTCGACGACGATTATCACTTGAAGAAACACAAAAAACAGATAAACTTGATACGAGTGTCGATAATAAACAAACAACCGCCAATGAGAAATGAGTTTGTAAAATGCCGGATGTGTAATGTGTATGTATGCCTTGAAAATAGAAGCTTCATTAGAATATATTTAGAAATAAAAAGAGATTCTCTTACCTTAGTTATTAATTTTATCACTATAAGTAATTGTTTCTAGTACACAATAAGCAACTTAAAGTTCGCTGAACGTCTACCACACTCACAACCGAAAGTAACTACTAAATAAGCAGCGTGGCAAATTTCGCAAAATGTGTTGTTAGTATCTACTGTCTAATGCATCTAATTGTAATAATAATTATTATTAGAAATTAGATAACAAGAGTCAATATTTTCGTGCAGTTGAATAAGTTAAGTTCGATGTATTCCTAAAACCCCACATACGCAATTCTCATGCTTTCCTTAGTTCCGAACTCAATCGCTATATTTTTTACATTTCGTGATGCAATTCCGAATAGCAAGGAAGCTCTGGTTTTAAGCAGATCATGAAATGTTAGCCTAACCACAAAGCTCATATATTGTGGTTTTATCTGCATGTTGTTATTAAAATCAACATTCTCCGGATGGTACATTGCACTTCAGTATGTTTCCATATGTAAAACTGATCTATGAATAGTTTAGGGTGGAAACTCTATACACAACACCTATTTATATATTTTAATGTTTAATGTTTACCACATGTATTTCTACTTAGCCGATTGTAATCACGCGAAATGGTCGTAATTACACCTTGAGAGTGTATCCGGTACAACCACGAATCAGTATTTTTCTAGTAAGCAAATTGTGCATTATGATATAAAAACAAATGAAATCGAGTATAATAAATGTTTGATGTAGATGTTGCCTTTGCCTTTTGTTATTAACTACTCGCAGTACTTACTATCTTATAAGTTTATTAATTATAGTATTAACCTTGTTAGGCCTTGGAATGTTTCCTTTGCAATTACACCACCAAAGGACAATGGAAATTCAGCAAATCAAGTGCAACAACGCGAAGTTTTGCACCGCGCCCACTGATTAACATGAAATGCTTTGCGCTGCGAACTGTAACGTGTTATATAGCGGCAGCAGAAATTGATAAGTGTCAATGTTACACATTTAGCTAGGAATATTGAGTGTTTTTTTAAATGATATTTTGTACTTTCCCGAGTAATCAGAATGTTAAAATAAATAATTAAAATGCCTATCAGAATAGGTATTATTTTAGATTATCTGTAAAACTCAAAAATTTTTGATATTGTATGGATATTAGCATGATTGATTGCGACGTGACAGCTACTACAATTTGTTTGTACAAATTTAAAGTGAATTACACATTTTCGAATCTAATTACTATACTTAAACGATAGAGCAACAAGATAATCGATTAATTTTCACACGTTGTTAGTATGGGTACTAGTCTTAATATTTAATTAAGATAAAAATGTATTTTGTCATACCAATTCAGTCCACAAATAGTATATTCCAGGTTTATTAAACAAACTAATTGTATTTAATTTGTTTTATGCATGATTTAATACCAGTTGATTTTGACATCTGCGACCTTTTTTGACAACTGATATCCGAACAAACAAGCGGACAACACAAAGTACAAACAAAGCCTGAAAATCAATTCTCGCATATTGCAACTAAAAATTTTTACATTTTTGAAGTTCATCAATTGTGAAAGCATGCAAACTTATCTGCTTGCATAGTATGTGTGTGTAATGTCATTAAAACCAACAAGAGAAACAGCCAGAAATTGCTTAAGCAATTAAAGAAATCCAAAGCAAATTCTATTCTATTTGTGCCTTCATTTAGCTATAATGTTAAGTCCACCTCATGAACCATTGTTCTTCATCAAGTAACTATGTTTTCCTCGTTTTTCCGACGCGGTAAAAAGGAAAACAAGTCATTACTTGAACACAAATTATATTTGGTGAGTTATATAATAGATCATGAATTCAATTTGTATGTTACTGATTTTCTCTCAACTTGTTTCTAATGTAGGCAAAGGAAACACCTGAACCAATTTTTGAACTGTCAGGATGTGATATTCAGCAGGTTCCCACAGGAATATATGTACTATGTAAAGTGTACAGAAAGCAAGTCCTGGATTTATCAGGCAACTGTCTACAATCTTTATCGGGAGGTGGCTTGCTTGCTGATTTGAGTTCCATTGTTGTTCTCAATTTGAGTGACAACTTGTTTCATGCTTTACCTTTTGATATACAATTATTACACAGCCTTAAGGTGATATAAAATAATTTATAGTTAAGTAGTTAAACACAAGAAAGTAACTATTTTTTATTTCTAGGAACTTCATCTGGAAGGAAATCAATTGAAAAAGCTGCCTTTTACAATTTGCACTTTAGGCCATCTGGAGTTACTCAATGTCAATAATAATCTCCTCCATGAATTGCCTCAAGATCTAGGATTGTTGTTTAATTTGAGACATTTACAAGTAAAGGGGAATCTCAGGTTAACAAGCCTTCCAAGCAGCCTTCACAAAGCCCATAAACTCTGTGATATTCAACTGGATGTGGCTGTTGTTACGTTCCCTCCACAGGAAGTCAGTAAACTAGGATCTGAGGCAATATTGAAGTTTATGTGTAGAACTGCAGAATGCAATTGTTATGAGAATAGAAAAGAAGGTGGAGATGCAACAGATTTACCACAATATGGAAAGAATGTGGCTCATATTCCATCCTATGCATCCAACATAGAGGTAGGAATGTTATTATTTATATATTGTATATTTAAAGACTCTTTATATGTTGTATATATGAGCAGCATGAGCAGTTTTTTTTATGACTAACTGTAGCTCTTTTGTTTTCAGGCTAGATTTTGGGACCATGAAAAGATAAAGGCATGTCAACCTTGCTCAGCTATATCTTGTAAACCTGTTTCCTGTTCATTATTTATCCAAAGTACAGTATACTAATCAATACTGAATGATTTTCCATTTTCCAGGAACAAAAACAGAAAGATTTCCTTGCCATTGAAAGGGAATGGGACGAGATTAAACAACAAGAATTGGAATTGGCTAGTAATCAAAAAGTTAGCAGGGAGAAGGTTAGTTTTTCAATATTTCTTAAATTTTATGTGATCAATGTTGTGGTTTTGTAGTTATTGGCTGAGTTGTCCTATCAACAGGAACAAGTCAACCTCTCTTTAGACAAAATCCAGCAAGTTAAAGAGGCAGAAAGATTCAAATTAATTGAGCAACTAAAAGAAAGTAAGTGGTTTTTAAGCTGGTGGAAAATAACACTTTTAGTTTATGAAAATTACAGCTGAAGATCTAGCTAGTCAGGCAATCCAGCAACTTCTACAGTTCAGCACCAAAGCACCTATGCAACTTTGTGAACAAGAAATTCAAGAACATGAAGAATTGCTTCAAGCAGCCAGTGAACACAAAGAGATTAAAAATGGACAGATTTTAGAGGAAATGCAAGAAATCTTAGAAAATGAAGCAAATAAGTTTAGACAAATGGATCAATCACGAATTGAGACAACTCAAACTATTCTGAAACAGTAAGTTTACAATGAAAGCTCATATTAGTTTTGTTTGATATATGTTATATATTTTCAAAGGGAAATTGAATCTAATGAACATGTGCAAGAAATTCTTCAAACTCTGGATGATCATGGCAAGCAACTAACAATCACAATCCAGCAGGATGCAGAATTGCAAAAGATAGCAGTTGCTGCACTCCTGGAGAAGAGCGACGTGCGCTCATGGAGTTTAGTGCAACAAGTTATGTTGGTCGAAGGACAGCTTGCTGCTTTGACGCATATTGAATTGCACCGACGTAAATTGCAAGTCGATCAAAACTTTGTAAGTCAGCTACTCAAAATAAATTCATATCATATCAAGTGTTCCAGTGCGAATTTTCTCTTTGTTATAGAATGATTTGTCTCAACAACGAGTTGAATTATCAAATGTTTTATTGGAGCTGTTGGATCAACAGAATACCAGACGAGGACAACTTTTATCGACTTTACAAGATCTTGAGAAAATAAATGAAGCGAAAGACAAGGGATTTTGGTTAAGACAATATCAAGCTCTACTAGATAGGTAAGTAAAGCTATAAACATGTGTTACAGTAAAATATGTTGTATTTGTAATTCTTGCCAGGATGCCTGAAGGTCTAGCTGAAATGCAAAAGAACATGAACGCTCGCTTTGTTGAGTTATTGCTTATGGATGGCGTGTTGCACTATTTACCACTGTTGGCGAAATTGCAAATTGATGATACGTTCATTAATGATGACGATTTGAAAATTATTGGTATCACCAGTTTGATTGATAGACAGCGCATTTTAAATATATTAGATAAATACTGGAAGTCAAGGAATAATGAAGCTAAAAAGTTGGAGTGTGAACATCAGGAACGTGAACCAAGTGCACCGCCCAGCACAGAGGATATGGACGAAACTGCAAGCGCGCCAGCAGCGAATGTTGGAAGCGCAGAAGCCGAATGTGTTATTTGCATGGATAATCGAGTAATTATATTCATTCTTAGTAGCACCACGTTGAATGTAACTTTTTGTTTCAGTGTCAAGTCGTTTACATACCTTGCGGTCATTATTGCTGCTGCAGCGAATGTTCCACGACGATTGCAGATTGCCCAATGTGCAGGGCGAAGATTGACCGAATAATACGCGTAGACCAATAATAATCTCTCGTAAATAAGCAATTGTAAGGGAAGTGCGTGCTTGAAGCTATTTGCTGGTGCTGAATTCGAGCAGAAATAGTCCTTTTGAGTTGCCTACTCCAGGAATAGTTGATGGCAGCAAGAAAACGACAATTTTGCATTTATACTCTTGTAAAATCGTTAATCGACGTCAGATTGCAATGCCAAGCAAATTTTGTGTGGCCTTATACACCTTCAATGTTGTTTCTATACTGTTTACTATTTAAATACATCAGCATTTTCACATACCAGTTGAATTTTCATAAAAATTATGTTGTTCTTGAATTATGAATTGCATACAAATTCTAAATTATCAACTGCAAAGTGGAATGCACTGCAAGCATTTTACAAGTGTGATATATTCATATACCATTTTTCACACACATTGTTAATTTATTTGTTGAAATATAGCCTAATCCACAAGTCAAAGACAAATCATTTCAAGTGATTTTATTTGTTTAAAAATGATAACCCTAACTTACATACAAATGATTTACCAAAGTAGATGTTTTATTCCACTGCATCTTCAGCCTCATCCTCTTCTTCAGCATCTTCCTCTTCAATTTCTGTGCTTTGTTGTTGTTTAGCTTTTTTAGTGGCTTTCTTTCCCCTTTCTTCAGCTTGTTCTGAAAATGCACAAACATAACATCCCAACATGTCTAAAATAATAATTACATAAATTAAATTTCAGCAAATACCCTTAAGAGCATCTTTAAGTGGACTGATAAAGTGACCAAATTCAAGCTCTTCAAGTGCGTCAAATATATCCTGGGATGTAATCGTTTTGCGTTTTGCTGATTGCATTGTTTGTGTACTCTGGGATGTGAGGTAAAGAATAAAAATTGACGCAGCTTTTGCCAAAGCGGATTTTACATCTTTTCCAATTATTGTGTTTGCTGGAATTGCATCTTTGATTATTTTAAGAACAGCCGCTTGTGGTAGGTTGAGATCTTCCATTTTTTCAGCCATTTTATGTTTGCTCTATTTATACAACTATGGTAAACAATATCAAGTTGAAATTTATATTTCACAACATAATTTCCGAAATCCCGGCACAAAACTTATTCATCGAATAACCCACAAAATGGTTTTCACTCAATTCGCAAAAGTGTTTCATGAGCGCCAAAACTTAATCCAAGCGTAATCTGTCCCGCAAGCCTTTATGCTTTACGCAACCTAGTTTTCATGGTCCTTGAGGGAATTTCAAACCAGTGTGATCGACAAAACTCGGAAACCACAGACAAGTAGTGTATCTTCAAAAACTGATTAATTTTTAAGTTATAAAATATTATAAAAGGACTTTCTTCAATTAAAATATTTATATGTATTTAAACTTTATAGTAAACATAAATTATATAGCTAAGTATATATTGCGTTTTAATAAATCAGTTGCAATTTTGAAACTTATCTAATATATATTTGACAGTTTCTCGGGCATAATCGCAAATTTCAAAAAATATTGACCTGCAAAGTGAGATAGAAACATAAGACACGTCGTCCAAAAACCGCTCTGTCTTCGAGTCGTTAAAAAATAGTATTAATTTGTTTAAACTTATGCACGCAGCACAGTAACATGCGCGAATTATAACAAATATAACTCTCAATTAGATCATTAATTACGCGTAGGGTAAGAGCGTTTAGTTTGCAATATTTGGAAACAATGGCCAGTCCTCGAACAAGAAGACTTCTTACTGAGTTGAAACCAACTAACGAAAACGACGTGAGTAATAATCAATTGTAGCGATGTATTAAAATTGAAATGCGTAAATATGTTTTGCTTTCAGAAATGCTTTGAATGCCATACACATAACCCACAATGGGCTTCAGTAACATATGGCATATGGATCTGCCTGGAGTGCTCAGGAAAACATCGAGGGTTGGGAGTGCATCTTTCCTTTGTCAGGTCTGTTACCATGGATAAATGGAAAGACATTGAGCTGGAAAAGATGAAGATTGGTGGCAACAGGAATGCTAGGATATTTTTTGAAGGCCAAGATGATTATAATGATTCTATGAGTATTCAACAAAAGTACAATACCAAAGGTGCTGCTTTATATAGGGATAAGGTAACTGACAATTAATTATATCAGCATTTATTTAACAATAATGGAAATTATGTTGTCATTTACTGGCAGTCATGTGTTTATCACTATACTGTTTTCTAGATTTCAACACTAGCCCAGGGCAAGAATTGGGATGAAAAGGAATCCCCAGCACAAAAATACACTGGTAATTTAATAAGCTGTTCTTCTACTACAACCTCAAGTTATAACAATAGCTCAAATTCATACCAACAATCTGAAAGCTACCAAAACAATGGATACCAAAATAACAGTGGATATCAGAATTTTAATTCACAGGAGTTTAGAGATGAAAAGGATGCCTTTTTTGCCAAGAAACAAAATGAAAATGCAATTAGACGAGATGATTTGCCACCGAGCCAAGGTGGAAAATATAGCGGATTTGGATATTCGATGGAACCTCCTCCAAGAAGCCAATCACAAGAGATGTTTGATAATACATTGTCCTCACTTGCAAGTGTAAGTCATAATTCAACTTATTAACATTACATTTTCGTTATTATCTTTCGATTTTCTAGGGATGGTCATTCTTATCTAGTTCAGCAACTAAAATTGCAAGTAAAGCATCTGAGAATGCAATGAAATATGGGGGAATGGCTTCACAAAAAGTAAGATTTCTTTACATCTGTATCTGATTGTTTATCATGGTTTTGTTTCTCTCATTCCTATTTATTTATGATTTATTTTTGTTTTGTAAGGTTCGTGATGGCAATTTATTAGAAGATGTAGGTTCTCAAGTTACAAGCTTAGCCAATAAGGTAAGAAATCATTCAAAGGGGAAAATTTGCAATTTCCATTGGTTACGATTATAGTTTATGAAATATTAAAAATGCTATAATTTAAATTAGTGTTTTGCGACTTTATTTGGTATAATGTAATGTTCATTATCAGATGAGCGATTTGGGACGACGTGGATGGACGCAAGTGGCGGGCTCCCAACAAACTAACCCAGATTTTGGCACCTATGGACAAGTGGGTGGCGATAATTTCCATTCACCAGGCGAAAAGTCTTCACTTGTCACTGGAGGTAATGGAAACAGCTTTAACAATCAGGATGATTGGAGTTTTGCAAGTCAACAAGGATCAAAGTGAGTCAATTACAAATTTGTTTTGTTTCATTACGCTAAGTCACAAATCCCTTTTTGAATAAAACTAAAATTAATTTAGTGATAAATAACAATTTCATCAAAATTCGGTATCGAACGTATTAGCAAAGTGTCCATTTTATATTATAGTATTTATTATTTTTCAGAGCATCGAGTCCAAAATCCCCAACAAGTCAACAATGGGGTTACCAAAACGATTCCAATTCCTACCAATCCCCTTCGGATTCCAAAGCAACATCCCCAACATCCATCTCTGACACACGTATATCCAAGAAGAAGACGTCCAAAGAAGATAAGAAGTGGGAGAACAAATGGGGCGATGATGAGCTCTGGGAAAGCCTCAACAACTAACCCCGACCTTAATTCTAACGCGCGTTACTAAAATCGATGTTGATAAATGTGATTGCTCGTGGTCACACAATAAAACGTGTAAATGTCCGTAATAGCTGTCACCAGCTTGCAGCATGCCCAACTCTTCCTTACTATTACTTGCCATAATGTAATTGGTTTTATTCAAAGATTAACACCGGTGTCGTCAACTGTGAGCAGTAAACTTAAAAATGTGCATTTATTTTTGGATAATATTTACATTTAAGTTTAGTACGAGTCGTAATACGCATGCATATACTACTACTTCTGCATTAGATTCTCTTTAGCATTAATTATGGTTTTATTACATTGTGGCATTATCTGAATATGTAATTAGTATATTTTAAATCAGTTTCACATTAGCTAAATTTCCTTCCTTTCCAATTTCTGTCTGAAAGACAAACACTGATGACAATGACTTCGTTTAAACCATAATTGTAAAATATGTTATAATATTATATTCTATTTAAAATATAGATGAATGTAACCGTTACAGGAATATATATATATATAAAAAATATACTATTATATTGAAGAGCAGATTGCTGTCTGACAAGTAATAATTGTGTTCTTCCTGTGCAATTAATAAATGTTGAGAAGCTGGGATAATTTAATCATTATTTAGGAACGTGAGACACGGTGAAATTGCACGAAACTCTCAATTGAAATTGATTTATAAGTACATTAACAAGCCGATATATTCTAATCATTCACATCAGCAATTAATTTTTTTCGAGCAACCAATAATTTTATATGGTGTCAAACGTGAAGTTGCTCATTTTTAACAAAATTGTAACAGCAATATACAAACCAACTATTCAAAAGATAACTGGCATGAAATTTCTTCACATGCACATAACAAACGGAGGTTGATAACATTTTGAAACTTGATGCTAATAAAATATGGTAGTCATTGTGTAACGTTAAAAATGCTTGTACTTGACGATCCTTGTTGAAATAGAGAATTCATTAACGAATCACGCCTTAATTGTATTAATAACTGGCTACACTATCTATGCGCGTTATTCTTATAAGCTGTACATTTATGAAGTTAAAGACTAGGACATGAAAGTTATTCATTAACAAAACACTTCTAACAAAGACCACCCTCCTCCATATCATCTTCATCTGTTGCTACTGCAGGTGGTTGGTCAGCACCATCCTAAGTACATATTTTCAATATGCTTTAAATGAAATTTCACTTTTAATAATAAGCATTATGTTTAACCTACCTCAATTGTGGCTGTAGTATGCGAATTAGGCGAAACATATGAAGGTGCCGCATTTTCTCGGACTCCTCCTGACTTCACCATAGGCTGCGCCATTCCTTCAGGAAGTGGCATATCCCTCGCCAAAATAGCATACTCAACATCCATGTGTTTAATAAATGGATTATTCAACGCGCGTCGAGCTGCATCAGGATCTTCTTCGTCAAAAGCAGCAAGAAGGCTTTCTAATGTTGCAACTTCAGGCGCCTCACAGCAGTTTCCCCATTCTTTAAAAGCCTTCTCAGCTGCAACAACATCTCCACGGGCAAGCTGCACCAACACTAAACCTACTGCAAGACGTCCCATTGATTGATAAGCTTCACTTTGTTGATGCAGGCCCATTTCGCGGCGAATTGCATCGGCGGCAAGGTCATACTCCTGAAGTTTAACATGAATGCGAGCAACTTTACTCATAAATTCAGCTGCTTGCCGAGGGGAATCTTGAATAATGGCAATTTGAGAAGCTTCTTGGAATAAACGTAATGCTTGACTTGGGTATTGAGATTCTAGAATTTTTGCAGCTTTATCCAAAGTGGAGGCAGCGGATTCGGCGTTACCACTGACTTGAAACATGTTTGCGGCGCGTTCAGCTAACTGGGCAATTGCCCTAAAATCGTTCATTTCTTTTGAAATTAAAATTGCTTGATCTAATGATTTTGCAGCATGAAAATTGCTAAAAGAATTTAATCACAATATAAATTAATCCTAAAATAAATTAGGCTTGAAAACTCACTTTCCATTTTGTTTCTGGCAATCAGCAGCTTTCATCAAACAATCCTTGCACTGTTCAAAAGACTTTGCATTCCTGAAACACGTCGCGGCTTTACTATACTCATCAGCTGCTTCGTCGTAGTCGGGTCGCCATTTGAGAAGCGAAGTTTTCAAGCTAAAAAAACAAGAAAACTAGTAACATTTCTAAGGCTTATTTTTATATAGTAAGGGTTGGGCTACCATTTCTCCGCAGCTTTTATGTGCTCGAGTCCTTCCCCGATCTTCTTGTTCGCCATATCGACACCCTTGGAGTTAACTTAAAAACCTATTTAGCAGGTTGACCAGAATTCACAATGGGTTCCAGTTTGGGGCACTAATCGTATAACAACACCGCTCAACACCACTCTTCTGCCAATGCGCCAATTTGACCGTGGGCACTTGTCTGCAATGGTGGGCGGGCCACGAAAAATCGAATCGCAAGACGAACCTCGGCCTGCGGCAGACTGCGAGGTCCTGCGTGCTTCTGGATCAATTTGTTAAAATCACGTATTTTGTGTAGCCTATGTTAGGTGAGTGCTGTTGTCTTCAAAAGATTTCTTAACTTTTGAATATATTTCAATTGTATTGAAATTGAATATACTCTCTTACATTCGAAATTAATTCTTTATGCTAATTGTATTAAATTGTGTTTATTTTTAATAATAAAAACATTATATTATTAAATATTTTTGTCTATATTCCAAAGATTGTATATTAAATAACACCCGGTATAAAATCATTGATCGCGACAAATAAGCGTTCGCTACCATAAATAACAAATATTTAAAAGTTTTATCAACTATGAACTTTAAATAAACATTGCTTATCATAGTACTAAAATAGATCATCAAAAGTATCGCTAATGCCAAACTTTTATCAGGTTCTTATAAAACTGTCAATGTCAGCCATCAAAATCGACCGAAAGTGTTAACTTCAAGTGTTTTTCTATCAGTTTCCATCTCTTTATTTTCAGCGAAGTCATTCAATTTTTAAAGAATGTATGAAACGCATTACAATACAAAACCTAAGTGATATAATAACTTCCATATAAAAATACTTCTTCCCTAACACAGTTTGATATAACAACTCTACAACCATGGCTAAGTATGACTTGTTTACCTACATTCATTTGTTTATTCTCATGTGACTTGCTTTATTAAGTATTAATGCATATATAATATGTTCTTTGCAGGGAAATGATGATTATTTTTGTGTATGACACCCAATTATTAAAGTGTGAAACTGATGATCCAGCATCAGCCATTCTTTACTTTCACCCTGGGTGGGTCTCAGACCAACAAAAGGCAGCACTTTGTGGGCAAATAATGGGAACAGCACATTTTCTAAAAACTGTATTTTCATGCCCCAGGATTATATCTTTGCAAAGTGGGAAGTTTTCAATACAAGAGTATGGTAGATATATATTGGTGGGTTAAGAAATCAACATAAATATTTTTAAATATTGTACAACTGCTCATTATTTACTAGGCTGTGGGTACTGATAGAAATATAGCAGATTGGGTTCTTGAATATAGAGCTGATACTCTATCTTCTTTAATCTCATTCTTCCACAATGATATACAAGTGATGAGTGAAGTTTACACCAGTACTGAAAGCATGTCTGCAAAGTTATATCACATGTTTGAGACCTATATCAAAATTTTAACATATAGCAGTAATTTATTCTCCAACATTCCAAAAATTCAATTGCCAAAGAGTGCAAGCAATGTCTTTCTGGAATCCATGCAGATTTTGCAGTGTTGTCAAGAAGTGGACCATGTTTTAGGTGGTACAATGTTATATCACAACAAGTAAGTATCTTATCCTCCACTTAATGACATGCTTGACGTTATTTTGTCTTCTTTGTCTTATTTTTTAGGGTGTTAGCAACGCAACTACGGAGTAATCTGACAAAAAGATTAGTATTAACAGATCCATATAGGATTAAATCACCTGCAGAAACAGTTGAAGTTGATTATCAAGTACCACTAGGTGTGCAGTTGCTGCATGTTTATGTTGAAGGTGATGAGTATCAGGACTTAGCTGAGGATGCTATGAGGACACGCACTGTGCACTTATATTTAAACAAACGAAATTACACTAAATCAGTAAGTCATTGTTTTATTGCATCAAGTCATAGTCTTTAACTTTGTTATTTAGATTCAAACAAAAGAGCCAGTTCTCTCCGCTATGAAACGCGATCAATCAATTATCTTCAGCAACATTCCAGAAGAGGACCCTGATCCTCATTCTCCAATTAACATCGAAAATAATATTCTTCCAGCGACGAAACTAACGCGGCCAAAATTTCTTAATTTACGCAGTAAAACTTTAGACGAGAAACCAATTCCACTACCAGCGAAGGCACCAGCAACAACGCCATTCAAAGGCCAAACCAGTATTTGCTCAACACCTATGACTGACCTGAACAAAGTTTTGCACCAGAGTGTGCTATCCATTTGCATTGATCCTGAACAGACTGATTTACATAACAAACAAGTACCTGCTGGAGATGCTCAAGAAACTGAGTCAACCAAACAAATACAAGCAAATCAACAAATTGTACAAACTGATCAAAATATGCCTGAGAACAAAGAAAAAGAATTGGAAGGAAGTGATAAAGATACTTGGAAATCAGTGGAGGAAATCCCCGAAAAAGCCAATGATGATAAAGACGGTAATAAAGAAAATGGTGGACATATTATATCCAAACCATCACTCAAAGACCGAGAAAGTGCAAGAAGAAAGTCTTTAACTCTTCCGCTAAAGTCATTATCATTTGATTCTGACTTGCACTCACCAATTGTACGCAGCAAAAATTACGGTGGAGTACAACTCACTCCTCTTATGTCAAAATTAAGTTTACTTGCTATGGATGAACAGTCTAGTGGATTTGGTAGCAGAGAAACAACACCTTCGGAGTATAAAGATGTGCGTTTTGCGCCAACGCAAAGTCATTCATCGTTTTTCAAAGCTGATAACCAAGGGTCTAAACAGGACTCAATGTTTCGTCGACCAACTAGCGATAAACTTAAGAAAAGCATCTTGTTCGTTTGTGGTCAACAGGACATGGTGGTGAGTTTGCTTCTAGAAGAAAATGCTGATAAATCTCCAGAAGCTATTAGAAAACTGGTATGTCCTATAAACCACTTAGGGAGGAATAATGTTTAATACTTTTTTGCTTTCATGGTTAGTGGGGGATTTGTACTGAATCGCTGGCCAAATTAGAAAAACAACTGCGGCATTGTCTTGAGACTTATCCTGGTAATGGCAATTCCACTACCGATTCCAATGACCCCTACAGCTATTTAAGCATGGACCAACATTGGGATACCATTCAACGTGGAGGTCCATGGGGTGGTACTGAATTAGGAGCGCTGACACACCTCCATCGAGACTTTTGTAATACTAAAAATATCGCAGAAATTACTCTCAGGTTAGTAAATGTTATGACATTTTCGAGTGACTTACATTATTTAGAATGACAATGCCTGGATTGTAATTTTCCAATTATTCCCTCTCCGTTCGGTCATAAAATGTGAACATGTATATCGAACCCCACAACCAAATGGTCATTAGTAGATAGAATATCATTATTTGTGCACTAGAATTTGATTGACGGTGAAATAATGGGTTCCCTTAAATGTGGGTTTCACCCCTGTTGTGGTGGTGATATAAAGCGAGGTTGTTATGTGGCAAGTGCCATTTTCTTAGTCAAAACCTGCGTCCAATTAAGACTATGCCTTCCTGACATGACCTACGCTCGACTGAACCATATTAGTGTTGGATATCTCACCGTATTCATTGTTCCATGCCCACTCTTTATTGTGGGGGTATATTTTCTAAACTTAATACTGATTTCACCAATGGCTGCAACTGTGGTGCTGTCATTTGGTTTCAACTGTGTCTGTATAATTGTATTAATAATTCGTCCTACTCTTGATGATAAGGATGATCGAGATTTTGTCTTTTCTTATGAACGCGAAGACTGGAAAGAAAACATGTTGTTGCCGTTTTTGACTGCTGCTGCTTTGTATGATTTTTACTTCCTACTGGTTATCGCAAGGATTTGGTGCTTAGTTAAGAGGAAAATTACGAAAACCTTCAAAATTGATTCGATGGAAGTGACGGTGTATCCGTACACCCGATTCGGTTAATATTAAATACTATATCCTAGTCAATTAATTATTACGTTTTTATATATAGTATATATAAATGTTTTTTTTTTGCAGAGACGACGATTGTATAATCTACGGCCACCAATCTGGCAAAACGGAAGTATACTACTTACAAGCAGCTAATGGCAATGCAGGTCTGCCGCCGCCGACAGATCCAATGGGCTTGGTCCCACTCAAAGCAAAGCGACGCTTGGAGCGCGACCACGCCATCATTTTATTGTAATTTATGTGTTACTCTGTTATTTTATTTATTATATTATTTTATAGTTGGCACTATTTTTAAACAGGGTTGTGGAAATATCCTAAGTCCTAGCGTTTTTTTGGATATTGTTAAGTGAATAATAATATCATGGAGTGAATACATTCCTAGCTGCATGTAGAATATTCATTTTTATGTGCCAATTAAATGTGTATAGCTAATGCGAAGCATAGAACCAAATATGTGTATTTCAGATCATTTCTAGTCAAATATTATCATGTATTATTTATTAATCATCTCATATATTAGCAAACGAAAACAACGTAATGCATTTTTCGTTGCTTATTGCTATTGTAGAGATAGTAAAGGTTCTATATGTGCCAAGATATGTTAAACATAATGCAATAGTTCCTGCAATATGATGCATTCACGCAGTCTTTATTTTCGATGTAAACATGTATCATGAATTTAATGAAATATATACCAAACGCGAAAACTAGTTAAAAAGTATTATAACTCAATTCAGGTAATATTTAATTCCTTCACAATTAAAGTGCGAATCAAATATTTATCCAATGTATAAAACCTTAACATATCGTATGTTTATAAATATGCTAAAAATTACAATACCCTATTTAGACGATTCTTTGAGATATTTATCGATCTCTGAAAGAACATTTAATGGGAAATCTGCATCTCTCGTAACTGCTTCAATAATTTGGAGAAGTTTCTTTCTACAAACAAGTCCCCTATGGACAACTGGCTCTACAACCACCTTTTCCATCTTAAAAACGCCCAAATCAAGTTGCACCTCAACATCCAAATTTACAGAAAGATGTCTATAATCTAGCCTGAAAATAATAGAATTTGTAGAAAATATGATAAAAAAGGGAAATGAACTTAAGAAAACTCACCTGTAATCGTTATTCAATGAGGCTTTATACCAAATGTACGACTTAAAAACTGAATTAAATGTTTTCCGAAATTCTCCCATTTGATACTCAACATATTCCATTAGCGAAAGAATTCCAATATCTCTCCCAATGCAGGATTGAATATGCCGAGCATCCATTATATGATGAAGGAATTTATCCAACCATTTTAAATAAATATTGCTCTTTTGATCCAAACAAATGAGGCCCAAATCAAATGATAAAACACTTCCAGTATGTGGATCCATGTAAACAATCATTTCTAATTCGCCGAGGAAGATAAACAAGCGCACCGAGTCTTCTGAGAGGACGTCGAATGTATATTCCGATTGTCGACTGTTAAAATAGATTTAATTTTAAAAAACACGCAAAATAAATACGTATAAAAAAATTGTTGAATTGCATATGTACAATACTTACATTGCCAACTTTTCTGCTTTTTGTAATAAAGTCCTTTTAATAACTGTTGCCTCATCTACAACAAAGGATTCCAATTCTTCCAACTCTTTTAGTTTCTTATGTCTCTCCTGCTCAGCCCATGCAACCCAATTTTGAATTGGTGAAACAAAAGATTCAATATTTGTGTGCGGCATTTCGACATTAATTAAGTTCTTAACATCCATAGAAGGTATATTTTCGATAGAAATTTTAAATTGCTCCATGTCCATACTTTCTTCAACTATATCACTGTCGTCCGAATCAGAATATTCCAAATTAATTAAAGCAGGTAGTTTCGGTTGCGCACTAGGCGAAGTTTTAAAAAGTGTCCTGACCTCTTGAATACTATTTCCGGAAGAATCAAAATCATCAATTAGTACTGAGTCATGCGCAGCAAAATCCAACAAGTCACTGTGGTTTTTCTCATTAACACTGTCATCTTTCTCTTTTGCAATGGCACTAACATTCTTCAGATCAAGGCTGGGGGAGTGCAGGTTTTCAATACTATTGTTCGTCAATTCCTTGCTGTAAGTACTGCAGTCAAAATCTGTAATGACAACTGTGGGAATGATGGTACGTTTCTGATTATTTATATTAATCCGATCATCTTCGATAACACCTTTATTCGTAACTGTCATAGAATTTGCATCCTTTCCAGAAAGAAACTCCACTAAAGCTTTCTTTTCTTCTTTCTTTTGATAAATCTCTTCTAAGTCTACATCATATAATGACCTCTTAGATTCAATTGGACTGTTATAATCTGATTCCATTGAGACATTCATAAATTCGGATATTGCTGGTCTATTTTCAGGTATGTTTATTATATCCTTTTTTGTTGTATCATCATATTGACTTTGTGATATGTTCATCATTGTTTCCTCCATTAGTATATCAAATGCTTGCATCTTTCTAATTGAATCTACCTCTAGTGCAGCAGGTATTGAATATAACGTTTTTGTAGGGAATTCAAATATCTTTTGTGGAGGTAATCTTTGAGAAATAGTTAGATCCTTTTTACCACTTTTAGATGAGTTGAAGTTTAGAGTTTCCCTTGACTTTTCTCTAATATTTTCAAGCAGTCTTGATGAAGCAGAATGAAGAGGAATTGCCTCCACTGGTACGGAAGATATGATTGTTTTCCGGTTTTTGTTGTCTTTTGTAATGCTATTGCAAGAAGTTAACTTTATTTGATCAAGATGGTCATTGTTTTCTTCATGAGAAACTATTGACATATCCATATTACACTTATCAAGAGCATTGAAATGCATAGTTGGACTACCTTTTTGTTTAATTGAATCCTTTTCATTCAATTCGTGAAAGTTTTTTGGTGCTATAATTGCCACTTCACCTTCCTCTGCTGCATTAAAATTGAGAATAGCTCCAATCTTTTGTTCAAATGTACTTTCTACTTCCTGTATTTTTTTTAAACTAGAGTCCAATATTGTTTCCTTCACTGGTATAGCAAATAATGCAGTCTTTCTGTTCTTGTCAGGTATTATTGTACTATTAAGTGCTGTATCAATGCAAATTCCCGCAGAGCAGTTGGTTATATCCATTGCCCCATCTTCTGCGACATTGAAATGCGCAGTCCGTCTTGATTTTGCATGACTCAATTCTGGAACTGTCATTGATCCAGAATGCGGAATAGTTTCTTCCATTGTTGTAGCCAATAAAATAGTCTTCCTACCTTTCGCTTGCTGATCTGGAAGTTCAATTTGGGCCTCATTTGTGATATTCATAATACCATCTTCAGATGCGTTGAAAAATACTGTTCGCCTCGATATTGCAGGCATTTTACATTTTTCAGGGCATTGATCCGGACCAACGTTTGTAATGTCCATATTACCATCGTTTGATGTATTAAAATGTACAGTTTGCCTTGACTTTGCTTTGAATGTGCTATTTTCACCAACAGCTTGCGTTTTTAAATGAGGCGAAGCAAGCATAGTTTCATCCATTGAACTAGGAAGTAGTATAGTCCTTCTATCCTTATTCTCCTTCATATTGATGTTAATATTGGATACAGCGGTATTGGCAAATAATTCCTCCATCTGCTCAAGGCATTCATCCGGGGCAATGTTTGTAATGTCCATATTTCCATCATTTGATGTATTAAAATGTACAGTTTGCCTTGACTTTGCTTTGAATGTACAGTTTTCACTAACAGCTTGAGATTTTAAAGGAAGGCATTCAAGAATAGTTTCATCCATTGGACTAGGAAATAGTATGGTCCTTTTGTCCTTATTCTCCTTCATGTTGATGTTAACATTGGATACAGCGGTATTGGCAAATGATTCCTCCATCTGCTCAAGGCATTCATCCGAGGAAACGCTTGTGAAGTCCATATTTCCATCGTTTGATGTATTAAAATGTACGGTTCGCCTTGACTTTGTTTTGAATGTGAAGTTTTCACTAACAGCTTGAAATTTTAAAGGATACCATTCAAGAATAGTTTCATCCATTGGACTAGGAAGTAGTATGGTCCTTCTATCCTTATTTTCCTTTATATTGACGTTACTGTTAGATACAGCGGTATTGGCAAATGATTTTTCTATCTGCCCAAAGCATTCATCTGGAGCAATGTTAGTAATGTCCATATTTCCCTCATTTGTTGTTTTAAAATGCAAAGTTTGCCTTGACATTGCTTTGAACGTGCTGTTTTCATCAACAGCTTGCGTTTTTAAATGGGGCGAATCAAGAATAGTTTCATCCATTGGACTAGGAAGTAATATGGTCCTTTTATTTTTATTCTCCATCATATTGATGTTGATGTTAGATACAGCAGTATTGGCAAATGACTTCTCCACCTGCCCAAGGCATTCATCTAGAGAAATGTTTGTGATATCCATATTTCCATCATTTGATGTATTAAAATGTACTGTATGTCTTGATTTCATTTTAAATATGCTGTCTTCACCAACAACTACAGGTTTTCCTTGAGTTGAATAACCAGTCTCAAGAAATGTTTCATCCATTATAGCAGCAAATAATAATCTCTTTCGATGATTTTCTTCATTTACGGCCGCACTATTTGTTATATCCATATTCTCATTTGGCCCTGAATCTTGAAAATTAATTGTAGCCCTAATTTTTTGCTGAAACATATTTGCGGTCGTTTTTAGCGGACTACCGATTGACATGTTCTCCACTGGTGCTTGACTACACCCAGTGATATCCATATCATTATTTTCAATGTCATTAAAAAGAATAGTTTGCTGCAGCTTTGGTTTACAAATAGCTCCTATAGTGTTACAATGACTTTGTATTATTTGACTGTTTGTGACTTCATTGTACCCAGTTGTATCTTTCTGAATAGTCATGTCAGACAAAACTTTGCCTGGCTCCCTTCCTGTTAGTTGAAGTTGATAGTGTACATTTCCAATTGGCATATTTTCCTTTTCTCTTCCAAATTTAGGGAAGAAACAGTTATGTCTTGTATTTTCTTTAACAAGTTCATCTTCCCTTGCTTGTGCCTGACTACTAGTTGAATTTGAAGCCATTGAAAGTGATGAATGACTGCTAGATTTAGCAATTTCTTCTTCATATGTATTGTTCCAAATTGTGTGATACTCTCCTTCTGCCATTGTGGCAAACTCCCTGTAAACATTCAATATATTTAAAAGTATTCAACAAAAATATTCATATTGTATTTACTTTACGAAATTACTGGAGAATCTAACTTTATTAGTTGGTTTTGTGCTTTCTGCTTCATTTACGTCTACTCTCAGGGCTGAAGGTTTTAATATCTTGAATAAAACATGTTCAATAAATTACAACCACTTCTAGGCATATTAAATAACTTACAGACATACGACGTTTTTTGTCCATTGCGTCGTTATAAACTATTTAATACAATTACAAAAGGCACGATGATTGCACAAACAACACAAACAGCGCAATCAACCCGCACAAACGTTTATGAGACAGATTCGTTGGATGCTATCATAAAGAATTTCAAGAAAAACAAAACAGAAATGGAGGTTACGCATTCAAACTTACGAAAATACCCGAAGCTAAAACGATTGGAACAGAAGCATTACAAATTTTCGCTACCCGGCAAAGGCAATAGTGATTGAAAAAGGAATTCTTCAGTTATAAAATAAACAAAATCGCTTTCAATTTGAAAGTGTTTCTAACCAAAAAGATATGTCACAATAATCTTCTCAACAAAAAACACGTCAAGAAAATCTTGTAAATATAATTTTATTCATTCAATCACCATTCCTTCCCCTTTAACAACTTTCTCATTAATCTTCTTCATATTAGCATAAAGTTTAGCAATCGGCCCTTCACTTCTCCCAACAAAATCTGGGCGCGGTGATTTATAATCTATCGACGAAAGATAAATATCCAATAGTGTTTTTGGAGGTTTCATTACTTTGGTACTTCTTGAAGCAACATTTTTTGTTATAGATAAAGGGGGCGACATTGGTGAATCTGTGGTAGCGCGAATTACAGACGCACGTTGATGTCCATCTTGTTCGTAAACGTCCAGTTCGCGAATAGCTTGATCCAACTCTACGCGGTCAACATTCATTTCAGGATTAAACTTATGACATTCAAGAAGACAAGCATACACTGTTTTATGTTGATCCGTGTGCAGATTGTTTTTGATCAACATCTCCAGTTCTTTCCATACGCATTTATACTGCTCCTCGCGTTTTTGCCCTTTGAACTTCTGGCCTACATTGGTAAGATGCAATGATTCGTGTTTGGATTCCAATCCGATGAGATTATAAATAACTTGCTTGCATTTATTTACTTCTTCATCCGTAATTTTTTCCTCCGTTATTATAGCAGGTAAAGGATCAATATACTAAAGTGCGAATAAGTATGCAATCAACACCAAGTAAAAATCGTGAAAATATACATACCGTTTTTAAATTAAATATTAACGTGGAACTAATCGTCAGTGGCCAATACTTCGTGTGCCTAGCCAGCCTTTGCTTCATTTTAAAAGCAGGTACTTCTTTGTAAAGACCTGGCTTCAAGGGAAACAATCGATTCTGTTTAATAAGTATTCCAAAATCTGGAATACGATAATCGGTCACTCGTCCACCACAACCTTCTGAAATCGATGGAGGATCTTCCAAAACAGACCGAGCCGTCGATAAAGTATGCACAAAGATTTCTCCGCCGTGTGCTGCAAGAAGGTGGCTCGTAATCTTGCCACCCGTTTTTCTAGCCATTTCCAACATTACAGACCTACCATTTAGCAGAAAATTAATTAAACACAGCGACGGACGAGAGTTTACATCGACAGGTGTTATACGATGCATTGAGGTGCAATTTTGCATTTCTGCAGCGCTACAACTTCTTGGGGTGCACCATTTTAAAGTTACCTATAAAGGAGTATAAAAATATTAAAATATAAAGCAATATCTATTGTGTTACAGTTTCATATTCATGCCCTTCCTTCACAGTTTTAATTGCAGCGGTGTCTGCAGCGTTTCCTTTAAGAATTGCAGTATGTGCAGAGCTTGCATGATATATTTCAACGTCATAATTCGCAGAAGAGGACGCATTTTGCTCTTCTTTCATGGGAATTCCTGTTACTGTTGTACTGGCCAAGTCATAATGTTCTAAAATCAATGAGCTTAATTTATTTGATATCAATGTAGCTTTGATTGAATGAACTTCTGTTGTAAGAATTGCAGATAACTAAAATCAACCAAAAATATCAATAAAATAAAACAGCAGCCACAAAAACAAGTCATATTACATTTCTTGGTGTATGATTGCTCACTTGTGACTCAATACTTATTGGATAAGTATTAATAATAACTAGGTGACAATGGTCTATCACTAGAGACAATTCTGCTTTACTCTGTCCATTCTGACAATGCTGATTCTGTTGTATCAAAACATTATGAAAAATATCCTCCAATCGTTGCATGCTCTCATCATCTCTTGTTGAAGTAATGCAAATTACTCTACACCTATTCATTAGTTTTCTTTTATCATTTGATCCACTGTTCTTGAATCTGTCCCATTGCATATCAGTACATTCAGCAAGAGAAGATATTGCTGTTCGTAAGCCATGGATAACTGTATGTTCTGGCATATTTGCAGTCCTTGAAGAGGGTGGTATTCCAAGTTGTGACATTCCATTCATAATCTGTAAATAAGCTTGGATCATACAGCTCAACTGTTTCTAATAATTTAAGCATACATACACAATTTATTGATTGCTGCAAAGTTGACCAATTGTTTAAAACATGTGGAACTGAGTCACTTGCTACAAATCTGATCTAAAAAGACTAAATTAGAAGCAACACACTTGACAAATAACTTGACGGCATACTAGTTTTCCAATAGGAAATAAATCCCACGCAATTCGGCAATATTCAATTGCAGATTCCACACTGCATGTCCATAAAGACTTTGAAATTGGAGGAACATGAATGTGAGATGATGTTCGAGACTTGATGAAGTCAAACTCAATGGGCGCCTCACATGGTATACCGAAGTATGGTGTATGATCCAAGACAAAAACTGTTTTATGATTTGCGGAAAACATTATGAAAACTTTCCTTCTGTGCTATTAATATTATTTTCTAAAGAAAACATCCCGAATTACAATAGCCACAGTACATACCAACAAGGTTGTTGCAACAAGTTTAAGGTTATTTGTTACATTTGTTGTGAGGCAAGAATATCGTTTATATTATGTTAATACTGCTCATACAATTCATATACTTTAAAGTTTAATAATTTATTCAATTTTAAATTATTAGATAAAATAATTTTTTGAAAAATTCGCAAAAATGAATGATATTGAAGTATTTCACACGGCACTTCGTGCAATATATTGACTCATAAGCAATGCATTGGAGGTAGTGATCTTGGTGCAGATAAGAAATATTGATTGTATATAGAGGCCTCTATCCGATAGTATCGACCTCCCAGGAGCAACGCTGTTAGCTGTTTGCGCTCTTCAAATAAATTTCTATACATCCCACCCATTTCTACAGCTCAAACGATACGGACAGTGTACATCTATATAACAGATGTCCTGCGATGTACAATCATTCATCAATCAATTACGAATTCAAACTCCAACCTTGCAAATTGAACAAATAAATAAATATTAACCAGATAGTTTCAAACATTGTTTATTTCAGTGGCTCACATTAATCACGCTGCATGATATTTCACCATAGACAACCCGAAATAAATCATGGATAGGAAAGGAAAATCCATTAATGTTAATAACTACGTAATGTAGAAAAAGCAAATAGCTGTACTGCAACCTATACCATTAAAAACAAACTTGTAAACGCTATAATCATTTGGAAAAATAAAGGTATGAGTAATAAAACGGCAATCCACCCAAGCTGGTATAAAAAAGGTTGCAATATTCATAAAATAACTTATTCATGGCCAACTGAAAGTGAATTTTGAAATCGAAACAGTCGAAATATGTACAAATTTTTAACTATAAGCAATGAGAACCGTGAGAAGATAAAGGCAAATATAGAGAAATCTATGCTATTAACAAAAAGTACGGAATCTAAAAACAGAATAAAAAAATCACTTACTCTCTTAATTAAGATTGCACATTACACATTGGTCCAAAATCCTGTAATACAAGAAATAAAGGATTTCAGATGGATATGTTTTATTTCATACAATCTGGTGTATTTCTGGCGTCGCATAATATATATAATACTTAAATTAATTAGTAAACGCAGATGATTTCCTTTCAGATGTTTATGGTTCAATGTTATAAATTGCAATCAATTCCTGAATATTATTGATTATACAGATTACCGTACACGCAATTCAACGAGAAAATTTTTAACAAAATATAATAAACTCACTAACCTGTCGGCTCCAACTTAGTCAATGTAAACGTACTCTTACGAATCCAATGAGCTCTTGCAGAATATACACGTTTTCATTCATCCTGATTTGTGTTTTGATTTGAACGCACACGTAGTTGCACACTTAAGAAATTCTAAAAAAAAAAAAAAAAAAAAGATTATTAGTTAAATATAAGGTCTAAATCGTCAATGTTACAACAACACACCCCAGCTTCTTAGCTTCAACTTCATAGATTAACAGCCGCCACATCTTTACGACAAATACCTCAGCTTCTTCATCTAGGACCTAGAAATTAATTGATTTGTCAGTTATAATCACAATTTGTATTAGTTTACACACCATTTGTACATCTTCAAGAATAATTTGTGGTTGAGAACCAGCCATAACTTTCGAGCAAATGAAATCAACCAAAGTAGGCTCTGGCTCACCAATGTATTCAATAATCTTTTTATTGATCCAGGGCCGAATTTTCTTCTCCATTAAGCCGTTATCAATGACAGACCAATCGAGTTGATATGCAAAGAGAGCTTCTTTCTCCGTTGGTATTTTCTCTATTAAGGACTTAATGTGTTTACGTTTTTCTTCTTGTGATTTGATGCTTTCCTCCGAACGTTTCTCACCATTTTCCTTATCCTTCTTACTTGTTTTCTTATCTTCATTATAATCTAATTATACAAAATAAATATTATTTATTTAAATTATCCGCTTTATACCAAAAGAGCAGAAATACCTAAAGGAACCAATTTCCGTTTCTTAATCTGAGTAGTGTTGTCGTCTTCGTCAGGATTAAAAACCTCCCTAAGATCAAGTTTCTTCCTCTTGGGATCCCTATTCTGACCATGTGGACTGAAAACGATCGGCTTTGACAACGTCATTTTCATTGTGGTATGCGTTGGTGGACTGGCAGCATTTTTCTCTTCATGATTAGACGCCAATGAATGCCGCGAATCTTCGTCCGCAGGCGGTGGTGTTTCTGCCTTAATATCTTTGTTTATCTCAGGCGGGGGTTCTGAAGGACTAAAGTTATCAGTATTGTCCATGTCACTATCACTATCTATAGGTTCTGCCTCTACTGCGGCAAGCTCTTGAGCTGCTTGTTGCACCACGAACTTTTCACGTTCTTGTCGATGCCGCTGCCGTTCTTGATCTCGATCACGATCTCGCTGCCTTTGTCGCTCCTGTTCTCTGCCCTTCTCCTTCTCGCGTTGCTTCCAAGAGTCCAAATTAACATCAATTAACAATTTTGGCTTATATTGTTCCTCGCGTTGTTTTTTGACTTTTTCGAACTCTGCATTGGGATCATCGAATTCACCAGAGAAGATCTTGTTCTTGAGCTCTTCAATTTCCTCCTTCTCTTTTATTCGGTCCCTTCCGTCTGATTCGGCTTCCTTGACACGTTCAGCCAAACGTTTCTGCAATTCTCGTCCTTTGTAAAACTTGACATCATCGCGTTCATCGTCGTAATCTTCAAGGAACTCCTTGAGTCTTTTGGCGTCACGTTCACGATCTTCCTCGCGTTGCCTATCTTTCTCTCTCTCCTTCTCATACTCTTTCGACTTCTTCCGTTCACGTGCTTCCCAGGCACGTAGACGGTCTTGATACGACGCTTCTTTCTCGCGAGTACGTCGCTCAAGGCGTTTTTTCTCTTTAGTTTCTTCCTCGATCTCTTTTTCTTTCTGGAGATCCTTTGTGCTTTTGACTTTGACGTCATCCCGATCGCGATCTCGATCCCTCTCTCTATCGCGGTCACGCTCACGCTCGCGTTCCCTTTCGCGATCTTGTCGGTCACGATCACGATCTCTTTCGCGTTGCTCCCTGTCCCGGTCTCTATCACGATCCCTAGTACGTTCTGGTTCATGCTCACTACGGCTGCGGTCACGATCTCTATCCCTATCATTTGCTCGGTCCTTCGACCTAAATACGAAGGAAAACACATTAGAATTGAGTGATTATTAATTAGACTCTACATACCGAGATCTTGTGTACCTCTTCTTTTTATCGTCTTTTTCAGAGCGCCTTTTTGGACTGGGGGAATGACTGCTGGACTTTTCGCGGGTCCTAGCCCGGTCACTGTGCCGATCTTTCTCCCTCTTGCGACTCACCTCGCGTTCCTCTTCTTGTTTCTATAAGAAATTAGAAACAAGAAAATAAAATCCTTTCTCGCCTTATGCGATATCAAAGAGTTGCACATTAGATATATAACAACTTGGGTATATATAAAATCTAAAGTAAATAATAATGCAAAAGTATCATACCACGAACTCTCACTCAACGTCGATCCTATTCGCGCAATCGTAGACAACTAATCAAGATTACTTTTATTGACAAAATTTGATATTTGTTATTGACACATTTACAAGATCATTAGTAAACTTTGCCTGGAAAAGAAATCGCTTGCACCACGTAACACGAGCGCAAGCACATGAATACGCTCTGCGAGTGCAACCCACGACGTTTACAATCGACAAACGCCATGCCCGGCGTTATCCTAGAGAGAACAAACAGCAATAAAACATAAAACGCATGTGATGCGGTAACAAATATTAACATGTAGGGGTAATAAATATATAATACTAAGACGAATGCAAAACTTACTCTCAGAAACGAATGAGACTAGATCTAGATCAGAGCAGAACGACTTCCTTGCCGTAGTCGAGGTCCTGCCGGCTTTGTAGCCTCCCACAAATTCGCAGATAGATAACTTGGGCAAAAACGGACTGTAACTTACGAACACAGTCCGCCGCCGCAACACAACTTACTAACAAAATCAACAGAACTGTGATGCTTTCTAAGAATCAACCATAATTGCAAAAAGTCAGCAAGGGCCAAGTATCGAGCAAAACAAGTGTTACGCAAAACACTTAGCTTATTTGTAGTCAAATTACAATTGTAATATTTGGAAAACGGCTGCTTGCATACCCGACACTTGCTCCTGGGACAAAATAGGAAACTTGGCAAAAGCAATCGCATTGGCACAGCGATGTATCTGTTGTAAATTACGTGAAATGCAAAGCAAAAGTCGCGGCACAGCATTATTTCGTCGCCCGCGAATGCGATTGCTACTTGTCGGGTTTATTTCACAATTTGTAAAGACTCACCGGCGGCGCCCCGGGCCGAACATTGGTGGAACTGCGCAGCTTCCATTAGCCTGTTTGGTTTCAAGTACCATATGAGCGCAACCTTAATAACCTACTAAGTTCCTAACAAATATTTTAAAACTCCCCTAACTGTTTGCCCACAAGCATCGACAAAAATCCCCCACATCACCACTCTCACTCACTTCCTTTCAAACTGATTGGCCTAACTTTGACCTCGCGCGTGGCAAAAATTTAGTGAACTCAATTGATAAATGCACGCCAGTGAAATATAAGTAACAAAAGTGATCCAACGCCTATCATTGATAACCTGAGATCTGCCTAAATGTGGGCACTTGCCCAACTTCAGATACTTTGTATTTGATTGCACTCACCTTCATAATTTCACGAAACTTTCCAATTTCACGAGTGATCAAATCCCGTTTTTCTTCTTCCACATCGGCTTCGTCTAGGATTTTATTACGTTTTTCTTGTTGCTCTTCTACAATGAGAATGTAAATGAATGTAAAGAGTAGACATATTAGAAGAGTTCAATTACCTTCTTTCTTAATCTCAAAATTATTCATTTCTTCCTCGTACTCGACTAGTAGTTGTTTAATACGGTCCAGGGCTTGTGTATCCAGTGCTGCCGACTCTTCATCAAGAGGTTCCTCCTCCTCGACTTCATCTTGCAGCGGTGAAGATGAACCTTTATCTTTTTTTCGCTTCTCAGCTAGAACAAAACATTGCAAATGCGTGCAACACGATGAATAGAAGTCGGAGAAAAATACCTTTATATTCATCCAGTATGGCCTTTGTTTTAGCGTCGACTTTTGCTACCAAACGTTTTTCGCCAACCATTAAATCATGTAGAATTCTCACAGCCCTCAACCCAGCATCAGGACCAGCCAACTCACAGAAGCCAAAACCCTTCACTCGCTTCCAACTCAAAACAGGTCCAACTGCAGTAAGTATCTGCCTGATCATGGTATCAGGAGCGCGTTCAGTGATATTTCCTATTAGAAAGAGCAAAATGCACTTATACATGTGCTGGAAAATTGATTTATCTATTCAACTCACCAACAAAAACAGTGACTGGTGGTCCCTGGGCTTGTAATTGCCTCAACTGTTCCCGATTCGGATTGAGTTTAGGAAAGGCGCGAATCTGTGGTGCTGACGAGACCTGTATAGGCAGCATCTAAAAATTACCATGACCAAAACAATAAACCACAAACACCCATGCTAACATGCAAAAGTCCCAAAGTGTGAGCAAAAAAAGTGAAACATGGATATTGTAAACTTACGTGTTGAATAGGCATGACCGTCGGCATCAAAGGTGGTGGCGGACCACTCATCGACATATACATCGGGGGCATGCCCTGCACCAGGGGCGGGCGTCCTGGGTAAGACATCGTGAAGCAGGGGCTTGATATCCACTTCTCTGCCAACTAATTGCTAACTATCTACGTACGCTCTCCGTCGCCTACTCGAAACGTTCATTAGCTAGGGCACATTGTTACGCCAACAAACCTGATCGCCGACGGGCGCAGACTGATTGTAGTCGGCGTCTTCTTCAGCGCGTCTTGGATTCTCCAAGGTGTAATGCAGTGTATACACAACTGAGCTGGCACTGACTATGGAGGCACTACACTAATGCACACAAACTTGAATATTATATCACAATTTATGCGTGGTGTAAGATTTGTCTCAACTGCTTTCGCAACGACAAGCTATGCATGGCTCAACGCAACGCCTTCCGTCCAATGTTTCTCCGCCGCCATGAACGTAGAGACCCGCTTGAATGCGCGTGCGTGGGGAACGTCACTAAATCATAAATTACTAAATCCCTACCAACCCATTATTTGAAAATTACCAAATGGCTAATACATTTCCTAAATCTGAGAACTTTGGGAGTTTTTATATTGATTAATTACTTGTATCAATAGGAATCGGATGTTATTGAATTTGCTTTATGCCTAGGTGACCTGGGCTAGCTCAAAATATAGCGCAGTAGTCATAAAATTCGTTGCAAACAAAAATACTGATATTTCCATCAAAACTCGTTGCGATTTCGACTACCAAAATAAAACAGGTCCATGTTTGCTCCATTTGCATAATATTTGTTTATATTACATTAATGAATTAATTCAATTGAAAACATCCTACATACATAGTAATAATATATCTCTACAGTAAAGTTGTACAGAGTTGATTAAGAATTATGTACAATTAATCATCTTTTAATATGTCTCATATTCATTTCTTTCAATCATAATCACACGTTATTTGTTTTTTACTTTATCTTTCTTTCATCAGAAATATTTGTCTAAAAATTTCGAGCTGTATTTACAGAGAAAATATCACAATGATTATATATAAACATGAATGAAATAATTGCACTTGCAGGCGCAAATATATTTTTTGTTACTCTTCCGTAGATATTGTTTCGTATCTGACAAACCAACAACAGAACACTCGACCACTACGTTAGTCTTTTCGTCTTCTTTGCGTACATAATTCTAGCCAAATCCGATTTCTTCTCGCTCGCCAAACTTACTTGCTACTTATTACACTCCCACAACTATTTCATTTCAAATCAATAAGCACTAGAGTAGTAATTATAAAATAAAGAGTAAACAAAAAACACAAACTAGTGAAAAGGCGCATTAGACAAGAGCGCGAAAAACAAAAGTGTCCCACAATACAGACTCTACAATAGCTGGAGGAGGTGAAATATGATGCGTCAAATTACATAAACCCTGTTCGGCGTGTGATTATTTCAGTTTTTATGCGCTAAGCTTTTGATTTCTGTTGCTGATTGCGGCGCAACATTCAACGATTATCAACTATTACACAAATTCAGAACGAACATAAATTGGAAAAAAAAATAGTAATAAAATCTGCGAGTTGAAACCGATTGGCCATCTCGTTTAGTTTCGCAAAACTTAATCGACAGCAAATTAATTGTAAAACAATATTCATATAAAAATACATGCTTTGTGCCGCATGGTTTGGTTACACTTAACGTTGGGATGGATCTGTTATACCTGCCAGTACATTTACATATTCTATATCACTACTACACATTTACCCCAATTATCCATTTGTTTGTTTAATTTATAGATGAGTAATATGCACATCAGAATATGCACACCATACTACGATCTCTAGCGTTTCTAAATCGTTATAAACCTTCAAACATCTAATGCTACTCATTCGCCATTTTCAATTTCAGTGTTTCACAAATAGTCATCTGCCCGCAATCAACATCGTCGTTTAAATTTTAAGCTACATTATAAACATCACAGCATCACCACTATTATATTTTGCATTTTCGTCTCGTCCACGATTTGTTTTGCATCTCCCCCCATTCACCCCTTCGCATCGGGTTAAATACCTATTACAAATATTGTAGAATCAGACTTACATTCAACGGCAAACGTTTACAGGTGTACAGGTTTTCACACAGCTTGGTGTTTATACAAATATTGTTTGAAGAAATTTTGCATTAAGTATCGTCACCTCTCAACACACACAAAACGAGCATGTCACTATCGTTGTAATCACAAAAATTATATCAAGTAACAAGCAATCGACTTGTTAGTAAGCTAAGCGAAACTAAAGCTCTGAAGATCGGTGAGATTTTACTCTTGCCGTACGCGCAACTATTCATCTAGCATTAAAACGAAAAAAAGTATCAAACAAAGACAACATTTACGTATTTGTACACAGAATCAGTCAATAATAATTAAACACATGTCGTGTATATTCTGCTTACTTTCAGGGCTGGTTTGGTGTGCTTAGTGCGAATGAATCAATACAACTCGTTCGAGACTATGAACTAAAAATCATCGTTTCACATCGCTTGTGTCGCCGTGTTTGCTAATATTTTATGGTACATCGTTTGTTTTCGAATCTTGTTTTCCACCCGCCTTCCCATGCATCTCCGCACTCAATGAATTCTCTGTCTCCACAGCTACATATATCGATATTGAAAAGTGATTAAAAGTAATTGAAAAAAATGACCTTATCCGTTAAATTTACAATAATATTAATATATGTGTGGCATTCACCAAGAGAAGAATGCCGAAAACGTACAAAAATCTTCTTAAAATAACTTACGAGAACATAGCGTATAGGTTGTATCATTGTGTGATAGGATTCGTCAAAAACTTTGGACCACAAGATTCATCTTATTATGTTGTTATGCAGGTTAAACATTAAATAACTATATTTAATTGCATATTATTTGTTTTGGTAAATAGAGTTAATAACGTATTGACATATGCAATGTACTTAGAACGTACACGTTGTAAATCGCTTCCGGCGGCCTGCAACTCTCAGGCGGCGCTCAACTTCCCAAAATGGTTATTACTGAACTGGACGATTTCTTCCTCGACGTTGTCTTACTTGTCGACTATAATTACTTGTAAATACATGCGTAAAAAATCAGTTCGTGGATTTCCTTATCGTTTTCGTTGCGCAATTGTTTCGAATGTTTGTTTGGACTATTACAGACTGCAGTTACGATTCCTCTCTGTTCACCGCCACACTCTATACAGAACTAGAATAACAAACAAGCAAAAATGATTTTCGCATCATTAACTCTCTATACAAATAAATGCAGATTAAAACTTTCTCACGATCGCGTCGCAGTGAATTCCACGAGATCGCAACGCAATGCGATTCACTCCCTTGCCGCATCTCTCAACAACTCTGCGTAAAGTTTATGTAAAGTTTAAGTTTAAAGATCCTTTTTACGCACGAGGTGCTTTCAAACAAACTTAATGAACGTCAACTCTATCATTACACGACTAAAAACTATGTATATATAAGTATGTACAAAAAAATTATTATCATAGTTGATCATCGTTTAACGGTGGAAGAAATGCACTGCGACGCGACTAAAAAAATACTGATGTAAATGCTTTCATATTTGTACTCCATTGGGATTTTTTATGTACTTACATTATAGATTAATCTTTCATTATCTCCTTAATTATAGTTAGTTCTTTGTTATAGCAATTAACTTTAGGTAAATCAAGCGCTTCCTTTTCTTGTTTATCGTCACTCGCAAAATTCAACGCACGCAACGTCGGCGTCAAGCATCGGGCGAGCATTTAGCGCGCTGGTACAACTAATTAATTACACGAAATTAGATATTACACAAACAAGGATGAATAGGTTGGTGGTCACTAATATACGAGTCGGTAGCACATCGCGCACAATCGGAATCTAATACATGCCAAACACAATTTACGCGTTTATAGAGCTGCCTTAAAAGGAAATTGGACACAAATTAAATAAAATTCCAGAAAATCTTACAAACGCACACACTAAATTAATTAATACGCAATGGGACCAACTAAACAAACTAATATCGCTGCGTTGCTAAAATTACCAAACTCAAGAAATAAATAAACCTGTTCGATTGTGCGCGATTAGCATACTCATTTGCGTCGTGCGCCAGCATATTGACTGTTTTTGTCATGATCGAAATGAAATGTTATCACAGCTTGAAAAAACATAAGTTACTCTACTCCATTCCACGGTTAAGTTAGACACGCGCATAAATGAATCGCCCGTTGCTTGCTTGGTCTTCAACCCGTATGGCGGCTGTGTGTGCACTTCGATTGCTGTTATCACGCCACACTACATCCCACTTACAAACTACATTGACTATATCATTTGTTTGTTTCTCTATGTACGTGTTTCAATAAATTTTTTTTCGTTAAATTTTCTATACAAATTTTGTCTCGCGGTTCGCATTGGTAAGTAAATCTCTCATCGCGATAGTTCTATAACATTCTAATGTGAAAAAGGCACCCAAAAATTTGCACGATTTTGTTGCATTTGTTTGTGTTATTTGAAGCTATACGCTGTTTTCATGGTTTGTTTCACTTACGGTTGACTCTGGTTCAGACTTAAATCTAAAATTACTCAACTAATTTGTCGATTCTCAAGTCTTTTGGTTTTATCTTAAAGATCAGTGAAAACAGTACAATGCATCGTCGTTTGCGTTCAGTAGACAGCAAGTGTTTGGTATAATCAGCCGTGCGAGATGTCGGTGAAGAAATCAAAATGATGGCGGCATGTACAGGACAAGTCCTCCAAGTTGATGCACATCCGCTTGCGACGCTGAAATACAATTGCAGAGCGAGCAACCATATTCCACATGGTCACCAGCACTCCCCTGGTAGCGTTGAGGTTGTCGTCCGGTGGTCCGCAGCCGCCGCAGGGTGTTATTGACTCGTTGTTCGGTTGTGTTTTTGTTTAGCATGTCACCGTATACCAATTAAATATAGCAAATGTTTCCGTGTCTCAGATTATGTGCTTCCGTGTGTCGCGCTCGGCTTGTGTCGTATTAGTTTCATGGCGATATCCTACGAGAAGTGACGCCTACACCCTGACGACGTTCTTGTAGTGCCTCGTCGTCGCTGCGAACGGCATGCTTCGGTACATGGTCGGCGGCACCTGGTATGTGGGGCCGTCGTAGCGGAACTGCGATCTATTCGGCGGCATGGTGAAACTCAACTAGAAAACCGAGACGATAAACAACGTTAGAACGACAATTAAACGCCACTAGGGATTAACAGTATTTATTGATCATTATCATTAATAAATCCTACCTCTCTAGGAATAGGTTTAATTCTAAGGGTGGCGGGTACGTTATTACTGTAGCGTTGGTGCTTGGGTTCAATGGTTGGAGGTCGCAGTGGTTTGCTTCGACGCGTCTTGTCCTGCAAGGGCGTCGTCGGTGGCGACGGCGATGGACTCGATTCCGATGATGAAGATTCCGACGGAAAAGTTGCTAATGTACAGTACGAGCCTTCCGACTCGCCTAACCTGAAAGCCGAAACAACAATCATAAAGAAACCAATCAATGGGAAAACAAATGAGCGCGGCGCAATCGAATGGTGTGCGGTAACTTTCATCAACCAGTAAGCAATATATCCGCGTGGAAAAGCAAAGACCAAATTTTAATTAAAAGCAGTAAATTGTAGATGAAACGCGCAGAGGAAACATGTGACAGCCGCGAGAGCCGCGTCGCAATCTCGAATATTGAGCGATAACGTAAATTTGCAATCGACGAAAGGTCAAAGGCTCGCTCGTCGACATCAACGACGTAGGCAAAATCGAACCCGATGTTAGATGCTGCCTGAAGCACCCACGACAATCACCTCAACGTCACCGAGCCGCACGGCATAAATCAAGCTCAACTGTGCTCCGACGTGATTTCCATGGCAACGAAACCAATAGGAACTAGCGTCAGCACATTGCATGCAGATACACAATTTCCCATTCAAAATAAATACAATCCTATCAATATGTAATCCGAGCGAACAACAGCCGCGAAACAAAACAAAAGCAATCGAGGTTGATTCAACTGCATCAACCGCACATCATGGTCGTGTTCTCCAACGGCCGCCGTCGTGTTTTACAAGCAACTCATTAGAATTCATTATTATATATTCTAGGCCTCTCTATTTCTCGTAGCGACGTGCATCACTTCCCCGGGTGTTATTGGCTGCACGCGTTGCGTAAATCGAATATATTGTCACAATTCACCGCTTCATCGCCTCATTCGCGAACGCAAACGCAGTCGAGCAAACGATCGGTTGCTGCTTACGTATTCTGAAACAATGTCGATACATGTTCGGCACTGATAATGGCATGCGGTCGGGTGCATGTGAAGCCGATAACAGCGCGGCGACAATCACGTCACGCCAGGAGCAATTCAATCCACATTTTGCCCGGGCTACTTGTTTATTTCTACGTGCATGCGCTTGCTCGCTAGCAACAATGGACTAAAGAATGCAACCTGGGTACACGATCCCCAATCAATTCGAACAACAGAATTCCATCAAGTTAATTATTGCCTGGCAATTTACGTTCCTAAAACACTATGAAATTATTTTCTGATACAGTGGGGGTGGAGTAAAGGAAATAATGAAAGTAATCGGCGCCACACAAACTACAGAGTTTGTTGCAGATAACGGTCTTACCGATAGCAAACTTCGGTGGGGTCCACCCAAACGGTGAGTTCAGTTGGCAAACGGAGGTCGCTGTAATGGAGGCCGCACATGCTGGCCGCCTGCTCCAACGTGATGTCGACGGGCGTGAGTCCGTTGACGCGGATGCAGCGGTAGCCCTGGCCTTTCGCCGGAATCTCAGGGAACCAGTGCTTCTCAAATCTACGTAGACACAAGGATACAACAATTAGAAACTACCCATATAACATATGATATGATAACACCTTTCCTTGTGGGGTATAAAATTAATCATCGCGCAGGTTAATTGGTAAGCTGTAGCTGGTGAATTTACGAACGCCGTGCAAAAAAATAATTATTGAAATTAAATCTGCGAACCAATTGGGGTTGCCAATTCATACACCGGAGCATGTTCCAGCGCATACTGGCCATTAAAATTTATAGCAACTAACTGTTTCGCCGCAGAAAGCCATAACGAGCACAGCACGCTGTCGGCGGTGACAAGGTCGCATAGTAAATTTCCTTTTAATGCAATTACTCTCAACGTTTCTTATTCAGTTCTTAATTTAGCTTATTGTACTGTAAAAAAGCGCGCGCGAGTTTCGATCGCAAAGCTGGAGATCAACTAGTTTGTCGTGCCACTGTCATCGCCTTGCCTTGGCTTGCTTGTGAAATGGCCATTTTTGTTGATTTCATATCAATGACGAGCGCAAACTGAGCAAATAACTAATAATCTTTAAAATCCTTACCCGTGCAAATATACATAGGCGAAATGCACAATTTGGCCTTTATTTCATAAATGAGGATATCTGCTTATAGTGACGACAATTTATGCAACAGTATGATTCATAATAACGTGGTGCACGCGAAGAAAAGCGAAGCGAAGTTCAGCGCAACAAAGAATATATTGTTGTATCAATATTCCGAACAAAAGTTGCGCAACACGCAAGTCTTTGCTATTGCTGTGAGCATTTATGTAACTCTGGAGGAAAAAAAAACGAAGCGCGAAATACATAACATAATTGCGGCAATCCTACAAGAACTCCGACATAGTTAGCAGAATTCAACGGAAACCATGCCAACAGAAACGCAACAAATATTGCCAAATGATAAATAATCACAATTTACTAGATTTGATCTGCAATTAAATGACCACGACGGCAAAGTGCGCATTAATTTTTTGCCAACTCCCACTCGCTATTTGGAAGTACCTCAAATTGTTCGGCGCGTTACTTTCAAACAATTACACTCATTAGTGTCATTAAGCAGGTAAATTCGCATTGTTATTAATAATTCGTTGAAATATCCTGCGCAGCGACGCAAGCGTCGCTATAAAATGTTTGATAATGAGCCGAGATCTCATTATTGCAGGCTTACACTCATTAACAACAATCGCAAGCAGCCAAGCAATCAAACTCAACGCGGCTAGAGTGGTGCGAGTTGTTGATAGCTGATAAGAAAAACCGCATTGAGATTACCATACGAGTTTGGGATGTCCTAGAATGAAATCATGAAAGGAACAAAAGAAGTGAGTAATCTCACACACATCATGTACAAATTAATTGAATGACAAATAAATTACAAATTAACTACCGCAAAAGAAAACTTTCAAACAAAATTTACTTTGTTTTTTGCTTTGTTTGCTTAAAGCTTCGGTTGTTGCTGTGCTTTGTTGCCTTGACGTCACCTTCAATTTATACATTTGACTGAGTTTATTTGGATTTTTGTTTAGGCTCCGCGAGGACTATTTAATTTTAAATCAATGTGCATCTGTACATGCAGCGGAATTATTTTTAAATTGGAACCAAAACAAGCAAATTTGGTCCATAATGCGTGCGCCCCCTGGTGTATGGACTAAAAATACTCGGTTTACAGCTGTAGGCGACGAAGACACCGACGAATTTCACTCCAAATTCAAATTTCAACAAATCATTTGAAGCCTTCAGGCAATGTCCAGTGTGTTGGCATGTTTATATACGTGCATACCGTATGTGCATCCCAGAAATATTCTGGACTAAGAGATAAATTTAACCAGGAGGCACCTACAACGCCGCATGATTTCGCGAGCGCAGTTAATAATACAACCAAACCAAATCCCCTAGATGATGAACAACAACAATAAACTAAATTAGGATTTGCAAAGCCGATTCTCACCTTTGCATGAGAAGTGTCGTCAAATGATATTTGAAGTTTTCGAGTTGATCGCGCGGAAAGGTCTCGCTCTTCTCGATGAAACGCACTAAAAACTTGACGGCGGCCAGCACTTCTTCCTTCATGATGACTTGCGAAGCGTGGCAAAACGACAAACTTATAGATTCAATATAAAACCGCACTAGTTGGTGCACACAATCACATCAAGATTCAAATCCTCAGGGTAGACTGAAGAGCGTCCCGGTAAACAGAAGGTCTAGGAGCGCGGCGCCGAGAGCGAAGCGTAGTAGGAACCAGCACGATATCCACAAGCTGCAATCAAGAGCAAAAAGGTGCACATCAGTCTCCGGGTCACGTCAACACGTCAGATAGTAAGTCAACGCCGGTCACTAACTTGCTAGTGGCGCGCCAGTCAACGCAATTGTTTGACATTGTGGATATTCATGATTAGTGCGATTTCGCTCGACAAAGGTATAGTCAATAACAAAATAATGACATTGCATACGGGGACTCTGCCTGCATATGTTCACTTTACAACAAAAGTATTGCGCATATTGGCTTGATATGTTTGTTATTCGTTGTTGCCACGACAACCAGTAACGAACTAAATTCAAGCCCAAGAAGTTTAAATAACGTATAGTGTTTTTATATTGGCTGCGGAATATTTAATTTCTACGCATGTGATGCAGTTTGACGTTTCACAACTTGTTACTTGTATTACCAATCTTTTTGGTTTTAGGATATCCTAGCCTAGCCTAGTGGTTGAACGAACTGAACTACGAGACAAGACACTCAACACTAGACACATATGGCACACGCGTTCGAGTTGCTCTACGCGACCACTCACTGAGGATAACCGGCCAGACGCGACTGCTTTTAATCGCGTTATAAGATTATTTTATCGACGCTTGCGTTTTTTACTGCTAGGAGTACACACTACACACACTTATCGATGCGGCTTGACGACGAATAAGCATAGAAAAGATAACACAACGCATCCATGACTGAGTCCACCATTTTGACTAAGCTGTTAACATAAATCGATATGTTCGTCACTTGTAACTGGTCACCATTCGGTCCATGACCACCGCCACTCAATTTGCCTGGTTATCGATGGACGTGCAAACATGATGCAAGCGTAAGTACGCTCTGGTTACAATCAATTATTTATCTCAATATTTCAATGCGTATATTTCTGGCTGGGTGGGATTAAGTCGCGTTAGCGCACATCGGTTGCGTTCAAGCTGAATTCGTACGAGTTGTAGTAAAAATGGCAGCATTGACCAAAATCATGCATCAAGGCGCCATGTTCTCATCAATTCCGTAGACACGATGGATACAAGTTTGTTTATTTTATGTAATTTATTTGGAATGGAAGATCGATTCAGCGGCATTCCTAAAATGTGACGACCATCAGCAAGGATTCATGAATCATAGCAACCGACTTTGGAAACCAAAACAGCAGTGAAAAAACAACAGCAAGAAGAATCACAAAATGCCAGAACTTTGCGAAAATAAACGATAAACTCACTGGTTGACATCCGGAGAGTGTTGTGCTAAATATACGCGGTGGAGTGCTGTTTATCGTAACCCCGTTTCCTGTCGGCGCCTTCGCTGTGTCCTTTTTTCGCGAGAGCCCTCCCTATTGGGTCGACCCGCGTGGTTTGAACTTATGATAGATGCCACGGAGTTTCATTGATATAGACTAAATGAGCCACTAATTTTCATTATAGATAAATTTCCAATTTTCTAATTTCGTATTACAAATCACAAAAGCGTTCACAAAATCACATTTTTTTAAATATTACTATTTTTTTGAGAAATTTTGAATTTAGTTGAAGTATGAGTATGATGAAAATGCCAAAAATGACAGTTTCATGTGATAACTTAAGTAAATTTTGTTATTTTTTTATAAATAATGAGCAAGTGACTGGAACTGGAAATTGTTTTCACATTTCAGTTTTCCGAAATGTTTATACCGTTGTGAAATTATGGCAAAGTTTTGGTTTTCGGTTGATACACACAAAATACATTTAGATATCCAAACCAAATTGCCTACTTCCTTGATGTAGTTTGCCACCAGTCTACGTTTGATATTTGCCTATTTCCCTACAGTTAATGTCTCCGAAAAAGAAACAAGTCTTACACAAAAGCTGCGTTATCCAACCGTGTCTTGAGTGCTAAGATATAAATTAAATCCAATACAAAATGCCAATGCGAAAACGTCAAAGCAACAGAGAGCACACTGCATAAATTCAAGTCAAACTTATAGTAATGACTCACGGGAAAACGGCGTATGATAGGCAATAAAACGAACAAATGATGAATTAATATTTCGATTGCTGCAAAGCGAAACTAAACGACGTAGGTTGTTGCAGGTAGGACGAAAGCTTCGATCAGCGACTGAGCAACAATAAAACAGCAGAATAACAAAGCTCTAACAAATGCAAACTAGACAACAAACACAATTTTTAAAATTAATGCCGCAGAGAATAATACCAAGGAGTAATAACTATTATTGAATGGTTAGTTACTATTCGGAAAGTGGTCAAACATCAAACAAGCGAATGTGCTATAAGTCGATGTACAAACAGACTGTGCTCAGTTTATAGGTTTGTTTACTCATTGTGTAGGCATTGACGTCCATTATTAGCATTATCACTGATGCGTCAGTATCTCTGCCTTATACCTGTTTGGAGTATTAATTAACGCAAACTGAAATAACATCATCGCCATTATCTTCATAGCCAATCAAATGCCTATCGTCAACAAACACATCAAATATGAACCTGTACTTGTAACCATCCTGAAGAAAGACGAGTGGTGGCTAATTTTAAGGTAAATATTTATCATTGCACTTAAAACCTCGATACTAACTTCATTTTTTTGTTTCAAGCATTTCAATTGTAAACTGCACCGCAACGTAATTAGCAACGCGTGATTTGCAGGTGAATGGCAACTCGCACACTCTCGAACAATCCGCTAATTTAGCTAGATACTGATGGTGGTCACGCAGCTATCCAGTTTCCAAGCGTCGCTATCAATTACAGTGGTTGAAATAAAACGTGATGCGGGTCCGTTTGCGAATACATCTCCGCTCGCAAGTCGGACAAGACCTGGTACACAATGCAGAGAACGTCGACATCGGCGTTCACAATAAGTGCATGAGCATCGTAATGGCCTCGCTAATGTACGTAGTTGGGTTTAACCTTGAACTTATTTACTCACTTATTTTCACACGAAGCACACATCTACGCCATGCTAAGTATGCTATTACGTATGACAAGGCATATAAGGCGAATAGTAGCATCAAAGGAATAAATTAATAGATGTCGACTAAAGACTGAGTGCAACACGGCTTGTGAACAAGGTTTTATACTGCGTGGAAGAGTGGGGAGAACCACGCAGTGGGTGCACTCACAATACTTATCTCTGTCTTACTGAGGCACGCCATTGCTGCAAGCCAAGTGTAAATATGGCAAAATTAACAGTAGGAAACGTCATAATCCACCGCCTCACTCCCCAATCATTTCCAGTTTCACTCTCGGTGAACTATAACCACATCCACTTAGCAAATATACCAATAAAAATAACGATCATTCTGTTGTGGCTTTAAGCACTCTATCAACCAACTAATTCTATAGTTAGAAGGACATTAGTCGCAACATATACGCATGCAAAATTGCGAGTGAAACAACAGTACAAACTGCACGAATGAAATAAATTGCCTACGAGAGTACAAGCAACTGCAATATAATTCAGCTTATATATAGTCTTCACATCCTATACATAGTAATACATTATTGCAGAACGAACAAGTTGCATTTAGTTGCGTAGTCTTGGTATTGGCTCGAATTGAGAATACTTGTTGGTATACTCTAAAGTGGAGTATAATGGCAGAGCCATGCAATGTGTAAACTTTCGCTTCTTTTTTTATTATTATTATTAAATGTACGCACGCCTCATTATTCGCAACTGCGTATTACGTGCAGTAAACTCTCCGCATTCGCATGCGTAGCAGCTCAAATTAAGCCAACGAAGTCATTTCTATGTCATGCATCTATTTTATTCAGTTATTAGCACGTTCCAATGTTTTGTCATTTATTTTATTAATTAATTTGGAGAAGAGAAATGCAGAATGTGTTAATTCGCACACGAGAAAGTGCTTTCATAGAAAACGAGTAAAAAAAAAAGTTGTTACATTTTAAAATGATCATGTACAAGCTCTTGACTTAAAGTGATGACAGCACGTCATTCCCTTCAAGTGCTTTTTACTCTTCCTTATGATTTAAAACACCTGGGACGCAAAAAAATTAAACCATGAAAACGCACGACAAACAACAAATTTCTCATGTATTTTATCCCCCCAAAATAGGGGGGTGGAAAAATATCAATACCTTATTACCATGGCGAAAATCCATAATGAATCGATTACACCACTCAATTTCTTATACTTCTTCACCTATCATCGCCGCCACTTGATATACTAGAAAACCAACGAATGTAAAATGCAATTGCAATCACACGCATTAGAAACGCTAAATTGAAATCTAGGTGAACCCGAGCATATTCAGATTGTTAGCCACATCCGACGCAAACAAAGCCCGTCACACTCTTGCTTACCGCTGCTTAATGCTAAACAAATGACAGACAAAAAAACACAGAAAAAGAGAAACGGAGGCGAGAATGCAAAAAACACGACTCCTCTGCATTTGCACATTCTCTACAATCTCCTCTTGACAAGTCAAGTAGTGGATTTAAAAATAAGAAACTGGAAAGAATGAAATGTGTACTAAGTATGATGGCTCACATTCATCGTTTTGCAGGCATCAGCGACCTATTGAAAAGAGAGCGCGTGTGCTCTACACGTCCACAGGTTGTATGGAATAGATTGTGGGTAATAGATAGGTATTATTGAAAGAAGAAACTGGCGAGTGAAGTGAACTGAACCGAAACCTCCAAGCACGGCCATATCACACTCAACATTGAAATCGTGCCGTGCAGAAGGTGATTCAGCGGAGTTTCTATTATTTACTAGAATAATATAATTGCGTATATTAAATTTGTTCAAATTGGTACTGATTCTCATTAGGAAATTTTGAATCCTCAACTGATTGTCAGGTTTAATTAACAATTCAATTGGATGGATAGTATCCGTACTGTAAATTCTTGAGGTTTTCTTCATCTTCGAGAAGATATTTGAAAAGAAATTAACTTTACGACTGTTGCTTCGTCGTAATTTATTAAGAAAAAAACCTTGTTACATGAGGTAATTTTTAAAGATAGCTCCCTCTTTCTCTCTCTATCCCATCTTAGTTTGAGTTGAAATATTTCCATTCCTATTCTTGTAATTGCTGCAACACGTTGATGTTATCGTACGAATAATATTCAAGCTAACCTTGTTTGAAATCCAGTAGTAATGACTGATGCCTACTGTGCAAATTTCCCTCATGCCATGAGTAAGCTATACTTTTTTTTACAATCACCATATCTCTAATTCTCTACCTAGTTGTTGGTCGAGATAGATTTGCACCACACGACTGCCAGTGCGCCGCCTGTGATCCAGTTCAACGTGATTATAATAACTGTGAAACTCTCGCAGAACCTCATCATCAGCGTCTGACGAGTTGGCCTACACCAAGCTAGAAATACGCTCGGAGAGATTGAATTCGGAATCGAGTTGAGAGAGCGGCGAGTGCACTGAAATTACCGCGAGTATTAGAAATGAGCGCTGCTGGAAAACGAGCCAGCAGCGGCGGCGACTAACTCGGGAAAATAGAAATAGAGTCGGCGTATAAATTGTACAGATTCGAGTTGCCTGATACAGATTTTAGAGTATGTTAAATGTTGGATGGTGGAATGAAGATGGAGATCCAGCTTGAGGGCAGACAGGATAAGAGGTGAGTCCGACTTGTTTGAGTTTGACCAAGAGGATGCCAGGAATTATTTTATTGATGAAGGAAAATGCAGTTAATTGGGTCCCGAGGCAATTTCATAATGGGCTATCTAGTATATTATTTCCAGAATTGGATTTTAAACATTAAGGAATGTTTTTACTACATTTCTTTCCAAGCTGGAGATGTAAATTGTTGGATTTCTTATCAAATAAGTGAAGTGATATTAATTAATTTATGGTGAGATAAATCAAAATTATTTGTTTGCCTTACATATTATAAATTTCACATATAATGATTAGACGACTCATCCAATTTTATTTATTTGAAATTTCAGCTTGAAGAATTATCGTAGAGCAGAACTTTTCAACACCCAATTTAGCTATACTCAAATGACATTGCAGCTAATTGGTTGAAAAATACTATATTTCTTTATGCACCGATAAACTTTATCAATACAAATTTATTTACATCATATCAATAAATATGTTGCATCTGAGCTCATAATTAGATATCTAAGTATATTTAAATTAACCGATTCTTTAAAATAACTCAACATAGAATAATTCCATAAATTAGATGTTTATATAAACCATTTTGCTCTTAAAATTAAATATAATTCATAATTTGTCCAACACATTAAAACTAGTTTCAGTTACAATTCCGAGATATACCTCGTAGTTGAAACTCGTTATGTCAATGCTTGCAATTCATAGATGTAAAACCACCAACGCACCTCCAACTCGCCGCACCACGATACAATTCCATTTGTTTACGTAAAATTCGTTACGTTGGCATAGGCTTACCAAACCAAACTTGAGCACTTCCAACTAGGCTGAAATTACATCAACGAAAAGCATAGAATAGCGTAAATAAACGTAGCGTAATCACTGCCGATAACGCCCTTGCTTTCGAAATAAACTTATCCGTGTGTTTATTTTATTGTTCTCGACCACCCTGTATGCGTAAATTAGACAAAGGCAGATGATAAACGTCGATAATTATAGCAAATGCAGAGTGTTGGGTTTGTGTAATTTACATTGACGAAACATTGTTTACGCTTGAGCCGCATTCGTTTTTGGCGTTGTTGGATTCGTTTCTCCGCATCAAGCGCATTCATTTTTCTGGCCACTGTTTTTAAACGGGCCAATGCAAATCGTCATTTTGCGACATTTAACGACGCAAAAGCAGGCAATCTCAAGGTCCAAATCAAGCAGTCCCATTAAATCTAAAGCTGCTAATTTTCAGCTTTCAAATGGTATTTAAATTATTTCCTGTTTTCCCCCAATGTAAACCAATTCATAGACATGATAAATATTCAGAGTAATGGGGGGAAGGGGTGATGTGATTTCTGATGCGCTCTGTTTGTTCAACCGTTTCGACATATACACTCTCTGAAAATTTCGCTGCTCGGATTTGAATAAAAGCTTTTCTTCGCGCAGATAACTTTGGTTAGTAACCTAAGTATGCGCACTTACATGCCAGCCAAATAGTTGTTTGTTTACGTCTTCACGTGCGTCGGACCACCGGACGTTTTCCACGCTCTTTCCACTTACATTTGGCTTTCCGGCCGGCTGCATTTGCTTGCCATATTTAGAACCATCGCATTCAACGTTCAACGTCGTAAAAAATCAAACTTCAAAGGATGGAATCAAAGTCATACGTGTTTTAAAATTGATCGAATCCGTGACTCTAAAAATACCAAAACGGTAAACTCAGATTAACGCAATCATGAAAAACTGGGAACTGGGAATTAACATATTTCCATAAAATCTGGATTACAGCAGCTGAATCATAAAGCTCTCTAATTATATATTTACGTCCTGATTCAAGCGTCATTTACATGTTCATCTCATGCAACACGCATTATATGGCCGGGTCGTAAAGTAAGAATATAATGTGCGCAACGGATAGATACAGCACCAATTAGGCACCCGCATCAACTGCACATCATCATAATGACGACGGCGTCGAATCTTAATTCAGACCAGTTTAAAGTCAGCAGTTGGTAAGACCGAAAAGTGTGTGAATCAGCATAAGCAGATTATGTTCCTTATGCTGGATGCTTTGTTTTTCCCCAATGCGGTATAAACATCATACATTGCACTGTAGGATTTACGACACAATTTTGATTTGTTTTAATTTATCAGAGTACCTTATGGAATCTATGACACAATTGTTTATGACACTAGCTGGCAGTAAAGTGAGATGGTTCTAGGGCAAACAAATTATAGAAAATTAAAATTGCTTATAATTAGATAATAATGTCTTCTATTTATAACGTGGCAATCACTATGATTTAAATTAAATTTATTTGGATTGTACATAACAGACAACTAGGCAATCATAGATAACAAATCGAGGGGTCAAAACTAAAGCAAACAAATTAATGTGTTTTTTGTGGTGGAAAATTAGCATTAAGCGCTGCAAATTTTCTCATTAAAACTTAAAGACCCATAAACTTATACATATAGACAAAAAACTAGTAATTTCCTGTCAACAAGTTGAAAATTATACGCGTTTAAAGTTGATGAGACTAAGAAACTTTTTACATCATAAATAATACTTTAATTAACTATATTAAATGTAGAAAAATCTTGCTTCAAGGATGCGATTGAAGAACAAATTATGTACGGAGAAGAGAAGATTGCTGTTTATCACTAAGTTATTACTTATTTTCCTATATCTATACGTCCAACTTACTGCACACAAAATTTTAAATTAAAATATATTTAAATGATTTCGCCAGAATTGCATTAATATTTGTAATCCAATGGTATATAGGGGTCGTTTTGTATATATTTTTATTTCTACACCGAGTCGAACCAGCGCTTAACTGTAGGAGCCGTTTGAATCTAATAAGAAGATATTGGTTGCGACGTGGACGATGTAAACGTCGGCAACATCTTCGTGGTTGCGCCTCGCGTTCGGCAATGACTTCCTCGTTCAAGCTAACAGTAACTAGATAATCCGCAGACAGTCAATCGTGCGACATACAGCACACTTGCGCAAGTACTCAAAGAACTAAACGAATCGTGATTACGAAGTACGCTTACAACCGCAATCCGACATAATATAATGCAATATTAACCGCGGTAGCGCATGGACTTGATATTTTTTCTTTCATTTTCAAATAGAGTACGTCAAGTTGTTGTACATTTCCAACCAAAGTCAGCGATGCCAAGAAGAACACTAAAACATCATATTTTATTCGTTTTGATTGCTTGTAGTGAATGAAGAGCGACAACTTATGCGATTGCAGACGCTTTTCAAAGTGATTGCTTAATTTGGTGTGGCTGAGGTCGCAATAGTAATGAATTTGTAATTATTGCCATTTTCCACGCGCACATCATCGCCATATTTGATCCACTCTGTTTGGTTGAGGTTTCCAGTTAGAATCGATCACAATTCTACCGCGGAACGTTACGTTCGACAATGAGAACGAAACGCGAATTGAAACGGTCCGAGCCGTTTGTTAAGCGAATGCACATAATTAGTTTACGCTGTGGTATTGTGTAATTGTTTCAGTTGTAATTGTGTGTCAGTCAAACGCACCGGCGTTGGGCCCTCACTGGTCACACAAAGAACGTACCAATCAACTAAAATCAGTACAACAATTACGCAAAAACCGCGATTAAGTTTGGTTAATAATGTAGAATGAGATTCACCTTTGTCGAGCAAAATTCAAATCGTAAATCCAGATATTGAAAGGACATACCTGCAACACACAAATAAAATACATTAATGATAATTTCCCGCATTAGGTATAAACAACAATTGTACGAAATAAGCGGTAAATAATATCCAGCTGGAAACTGTAATTTTAAGCGAGTATTTCAATCTAGTGCCTTTTATTATCAATTTATTGTTGAATTTTTATGGGTTATGGAGGACGCAGGTGGAAAAATTCGCGTAAAACTATCTTGCTTCATTTTTATGTCGATTCTACATGTGCATTATGCTGGCTTAATGCATTTAAGGGCACATCTGCGTTTCTTTAAGCCGAAATTCACCTGCTGACTGCCCGCAGAGCACGATGCTGCTACCCATATCAAGGCATCACTCAAAGTGGATAAAGTCGCAACGCAGAGAGGAGGATTAATGCTAACATTCAACGTTAAGTACATTTTCATGCATCGGACACAATGCACAATTTAAAATAAAATTGTCAAACTGAGATGCACGTTTGATGCATCTATATGAGCATTCAAAGATGCAGTCGTTATATGGTGCCAACTGCAGAATCATCAGCGCGAATGTAACTCAGTTCGTGGCAGCTGCTAGCGATGCTGTGCAGTTCTAAAGAAAATGAATGTATCTGGCGTGGTACGGGAGTTTCAACAATAACTGTACGTTGTAATAACGATTACGACATGAGCATGGACGCAACAGTCGCTTGAGCGAAAAACTCGACATGGCGTGTCCGGAGAGGCGAGCAGAAAAAATGAAAGGAGGTGAAATAATGAGATAATACATGACTAATGTGACAGAAATATGCAAAACGAAATATTACCCGAGTATAACTAACATTATGTCCTCTGTGTGGAACGAATACAAACACCAGCATCAATCAAGGCACGAGTGGCAATAAAAAGATGAGTTTATCTCCTGACTAATACATTTTGATGCTATACTAAAGTGTATAGAGTATTGACGTATAGTAGCAATTGATTTGAGAAACCATCGTAAAGCGGAGATGATGCTCATGCCGAGATGGGTGGTAACATTAAAGTGAACTTTCCACGTGGAGATTTTTGAGAGGCTGTTTAGCCATACGAAGGAACGACGTCTGTCGCTGATTTGTCTTAAATCAGGTTTTCATCCCTTGGTGAATAATGACTGATGAGCATTAAGCATCAAGGGTACTTCTTGCCCAAGACTATACCTATTTTAGATAGAACACAAAAGGGCTATTCTGGGAAATGCAGCAAAAAGAAAATGAGAATAATTTTAACTTTAGTGCGCATTAAATAAAAATAACAAGTAGTAACATGCAAGTTGAAAGTAAAATACTTAAAATAAAATAGTACGCCCATTAAAGATAAAAATATATTCAAGTCGTACTCCTATAACGTTCCATTAAACATAGCTAGGTAAAAGATTCATTCATAAAACCTTTCATTCCACACTCCGTTATTATCGATGCTTTTTATTTCGGTGCTAGCATCTATTCGTTCTGATAAACGTTCCATCTCCGGCAATGGCCCAAGGAAAAGGCATTAAACTGTGCAGTACAGAGAAGTTTTAAAGGTGTCATCCACCACTCCCACCAATTCGAAACCGTCTAGAAACTCAAGTGACTTTACCCACTTCACTCAATTCCACCCATTCTAGCCCATACTTGCTGGCATAGTGCAAAATCCACTTGAAGCGAAAATAATTTCATAAAATAAACACAACGATTGTTCTTGCCGCATCGTCCTTGAAACAATGCCACCAACACGCAGATACCCGCATACACCATCCTCACACCACCCGCCTCAAACAATCGTTCGTTTGTTCATTGTTAATTCTTTCCACGCCATGTGCTACGATTCTTACGCCCTGAATGCAACATTAACTCACCAAACGAAATACAATTACTATTATCATCTGCGAGAGATAATAGTAAAACCAGCGGCAAACCAATAGCAACCGCACGATAACATTACACATTATTATTAACTTATTTATTATCAATATAGACTTGGATACAATTGAATTGCGATGGTCTTGAACGTGTTTCAACTGTAAAGCGTAGAAAACGTATTTATTGGTGTAGTTCACGAAGCAGTGCGCAAGTATGTTCTAATTAGAAAGATATATTCAATGGCACTTGGAGAAGAAAGGGTAAGCCTACCAGTATATTTCATTGAAATAAAACATTACTCATTGACGTAGAATCCAACAGCGAAGGACTGCACATAATTGCTGATGATGGCAGCTCAATCAATATTGTATTAAAAATAGATTGTGACCGCTAATGTAATAAGGTGCACATTATATAAAGCGTAGCAAAACACGTGATTGATTATTACACGCGCGCGTCTTAACTGATAACGATTTATCGATTCGATCACAAAAAGATACTTTAAGACATGAAACAGTAAGCTGGAGAAAACAGGAAATTATCTCCTGGATTTAAATACATTCCAGCAAAGTATCGACATCCTCAACGTCACAAGAAAACATTTAAAATTATTTCCAGGTAATAAATATCGTTCCATGTTCATGTGGTGATGATCATATCATCACTCATCTCAACACTTTGCAATTTCAGCCATATTAAATATAGTTATCACCAAATAGAGATTCTGGGAAGAATCGTTTTGATTGATACCACGGTGTGGGAATCATATAAAGCGACAAATAGGGCATAGCATTGTCCATTGCCAACGCAGCGACGAGTAGAAATTGCGCATTACATTTTTACACCTGGATACGTCCCGTCGCGTCGGCGACACTTCACATCTACGTATCGAATGTGTTTCACCGTGTACGCCAATCACACCATTCACCATCGCAATCGCGTGATTGTGATATTTCTGATTGTATCACAATTGGCATACAATAATCTCAGACTCAGTGGGGCTCGTTGACTTTCGGATGATATTGACGTGTTGAATATGGTGAAATTCTTTATTGGGGGGGCTCTTGCAACAGAAGGTTGTTTGCCCAAGTTCCAAGGAAAATAAATGTGCCACAGTACCAATTTCATCCAGTGGATGAAATGCAAATGTGCGGATGGGAAATTCATAAATAAAGCCAGGTCAACTTGAAGCAAACAATTACTATCTATAATACATTATTATCGAACGGTGCTTGGCGCTCCTTGAAGATTGTAGGAACGATACAACAACGTAAAATTTATTGCCACACCTGGTAAACAAGTAAACCTGGGTTTCCGAGGCAGAGTGAGTCGCAACTCATAGTGCATTGCTAATGCGTGCGTGTTATAGAATCATTTTATAAATTGGACATTTTTATCGTGTGCGTAAGGTGTGAACAGTGCCATGCAACTTTCGATTGCCTTATTGGGCATCACTTGCAACTCAAGTTGAATGAAACATATCGCCACTTTTAAACACATTCAACTACCTCCTCAATATGCAATATTCAACTTAATAGATCGGTAAAGGTGGGTCTTGTCCTCCAGACAACTGCTTTGAAACTGCAAGAAATGCAGTAAATATATCCAATCATCCAGTATAATTGAAACATTTACATTAAATTATATGTATGGACATGTATTAAACAGATTAGATAAAAGGATATCGGCTTGCTGCAAGTTTGTTTGCCTTTGCTTCATTTGTCTGCTGGTTGCGTTAGTTTATGGGTTATTCCTCTGAACGCATCGAAATGTCAATGATACATGGGTGTGTCTTGCTGGCCTGCATTAACACCATGGTGGACGACGCCGATGTGCTGGTTAAGAGTCGATTATTTATTGATACAGCTTGACTACAAAGTGGCAAGATTATGTTCAGACGGAAAGCACCAGTCACAAGCAAACCACTTGACTTAAATGTTAATCTATCAACAACCAGATGAAATGCACCGACTTGATTAAATCGAATTCTAGAATGTTCCGAACCTAATTCAGTCCTTTAGTGACATAAACCATTAAAGCATTCAAAAACGATAAAAAAAAAATCATTATGCAAAGCGAAATGTCTGATCACAATAAATATCATGTGCTCTATGTGCACAAGTGAAAATAAAATGTCAATGAGTGGACGCTTGACTGGGACGTCACCTACAACAATCACAACTCATTTCCAACATACTTCCAAACGATAACTAAATAATTTGTATATTTACAACAAACATTTCGAATTACTGGTGATTCATGCTAGCGTCACTAATATCATGATATTTTCGAATGTAACAAATAGAATTTACCTTAATTGTAGCTTCAACAACGCATTTCATGTACATTTCAATGAGTCAAATGCAAATAGTAATTAATGTAAACTAGAATTTCACGATACGAGAATAAAAAGTATACAAGTACAACAATAACCTTCAAATACAAGTATGCAAAACAGATAAACCATTGCGCTTGATGGTAATATGTGAAAATTTCAAAGAAAACCTTACATTTCCTACGTACAATTTAAATTTAACTAACATTCACATGACGTAACATAATTTTCCTAGATGTTTATTTATATAATTTATGTATAAATAATAACTATACTTTATTTCCAGTGCGTAGTTTGTATTATTATTATTATTATCATCATCAATGCAGCAACAGTTGCATCCCAATTATTCTTGTTATTATTTCATATTGTAGCATAGCTCCTGTAATTTAATTATGGAATTGTTTTGCACTTTGCGAAATTTATTAAAATTAGTTATGGCTAGACCGCAATTAAAATCAAATTGGAAATTTCAGTTCATTGAGATTTACCACAAGAGCTAGGTGTGCATGTGCATTTATTGCAATTGCAAATAAATGTAATGAAACCAATGAGAGCAGTAAAATGCCATAAATAAAACCAATGGCCCGTGTTTATGTTAAACAGCACGTTTTAAAATGCCCAACACGTCCTGCACACCCTGCCCAGCACAACATCGCATACGTTGCGCGACATTTTATTGCTATTTATTATTGATTGGACTTCATCTGTCTGCTGTTATTGCTGATAGGACATTTTTATTTGAGAATGTGTCATGGAAAGCTTGAAATTTATGTTAATACAGCTGAGGTATAAACATTGAGTGAAACAACCAAACAGAGTCGTACGACATTTGTAACTCAATGCTCGAAAAGGATATCGAGATAATATTAATTCAGATTAGGTATTTTAAAGAACAAATCAAATAATTTCGTTGCAAATATACATTTGAAATTAAAGTATAATACTGATTTCACTATTTGCACAAAGCGAACGCAAAAAGCTTTTAACAATACTCCTGTTTGCATTTCAACTGAATGTCCTCCACTTGTATAAATCATAAGCATCTCAAAATCAATCAAATTTGCTATCGATTAATCTAATTTTTTCGCATCACAAGCCGCCTGCCCTCGAAACTCGTTGCGCATTATAATCTATCGCAATTTCAACACAACACAATTTGCGCATTATCATCTACCTGTGCGTTTCGATGTTTTAGTGTGTAACAAATTCTCAACCATAATTTCCATGTTTGCAACGACGCAATAACGCGCACGTAGGTTGTTGCTACGCAAACAAGCTGCGTAAATAATTAATTTAAAAAAGAATTTACTGCCACTACCATATAAACTAACGACGATAATCTACAATAACATGTTGTATATGTGTTTTCAGCCAACAAGGCACTATAGGCTCGGCCATTTCGCCACGGACTAATACCTGTGGAAATCGATTTAACTCATTGATGTTTCCAGCAGTGATCGTGGTTCGGACTAATCACTATATTTTTGGATCAATTCTAGTCCAAAGAGTCGCGCATCAAGGCAACCTGGATTAGGTGCTGCGAGTTCATACTTTACAAGTGCAGTTATTCATTACATGATTTGTTCGTTCGTAAAGTTGTCACAGTCGCATGTTCTAATAAACTTCTAATCGATTGCGATTGAAATTGCGAATGTTGTTGCAAGCTCTGGTCATGAAGAGGACATTGCTCTTTGGTAAATTGGTAAATGTTACTCAATCTAGCTTAGAGTAAGAAGGAATTAATTGAAATTTGTTGGCAGAAGGGAAAAGAAAAGAAGATTAAATGTCTTATGTAATGTACGTCACTTGGTTATGTAAAAATTAACGTGTTTAAATATTTAATTAAAGAAGGTACATGAGACTATGGCTCATGTATACATTAAACTATATTTTGTCCTTCTCGATGAGTATTTTCTGAACTTGTTTTCAATCCATGCATGTCTGCATCGATGATAATAAAAGTTTTAATCAATGTGTTTAATGCGCATCGATGCGCAGACTATAAACAAGATGTCATAAACAATACCACTATAAATATTCAATAAGCTCGCATTGTATACATCTACAAATCAAAATGCAAGTAAACAACAGGGCTTACTTTAATTTTACCTCAGCAAAGTTCTATTTACTGCCCGTTGAAACGTACAAGTCAATAATGAGACTGTTTGTAAACGTTTCAAATGGTTAATGAAAATGAGTGGTGTGTTAAAGTTACATTTTGATTGATTTGTAATAACGGACGTACGCAGTCAACGCACTCAAAAAATCTAATTAAATACCACCAACTGACTTTTACTCCCTGCGCTGCCTGATGCGCACTGCTAGAAACGTAGTATTATTTTATGGTAATCCAATCACCTACTATTCTCGCCAGTAAAAACGTTAACTTTTAGGAGTGGTTGCACTCCTGCGACCAGCTGCCTTTTGTTAGGCTAGGCACTGAGGGAACAACTGCATATGCTGTACCAGCAAACACACCATGTGCATTGCGCGCAATGTGCATGGTACAGTACGATTCCACTCGATACACTCGCATGACGAAGGTGGGCATAATTAATATTTGAATTTGAACGCATACACGCATGCTGATTGGTCGCGCGTGAGAAGCTTAATTACGCTCGTTGCGTGCACTTGAATATTCCATGTTTGTGGATGTTTATCGCACACTATATATTTCATATGACAATTACGGCCATCAACAAGTGCATAAATCAAGAGGGGAACACATTTCACATTGTGAAATTGATCTCACACGTTCATCACTCCAGAGCTTATTCAAAATCGACATGAAAGTTGGTTTATCAGACCAGCGCGAAGCTGGAAATAAGAAGTCTTATTATTGTTATTACAGTTTCGAGTTTCTGCGTTTGCGGTGAAGTTGATTTAAACTTGAGCCCACGTAAAGTAGAGATAAAGTGAAGCCAAAGTAAGACTAAAGTTGGCTTTTTAAAATTTACTTTACAGCAAAATTTCTCTTTTCAATTGGCAGTAAACTCAAAGAAGTTCATCGTTCGTGGGTGTCTTGCAGTTTGCACAGACACGACAATTACTTGAGGCATTATAAAACTCGCAATATTAGTTTTACACAATTATTCAAGACTTTGTACATGTTTAAAGTTTACATAACGAATTTGTAAATCTGAACAGAACTTATAATGGAAGTTTAACAATACGATTCGTCAAATTCAAATATCCTAGGTAAGAATGACGTTTTTGCATGTCGAACTTAATGCTAGAAATAAAAAACTTTGATAACGTTGTAAAGTAAGAATATGTATGTATGTATGACGTGTCGTGAGTTTTGAAATTTAACTCCTTAGAGATTCCAAAACGTCCGTTTTCTCGTCCGTGTCACGAATACGGGACTAAGCAAATAAACTATACGAATAAAGTTACATTGCTTTGATGGGTGTCCTGATGGTACTGATGAGTACCGCGATGAGCTCATGAAGCAACCATTTTCAAAGCCGCGCATGTCGACGATGGTCGGCATTTTCGAAAGCACCAAGTATTGACGTTGAAAATGCGTGTGCTCGCCACAAGGCTGGCACTGCTGGAAGCACCATGAGCGCCACAGCCTTACCAAGAATAAAGTGTGATAAAAAAACGTACTTGCTGTGGAGACCTGCAGGCCCGTAGAGAGCAGAGCAGCGAGGCCATGCCATCGTCGGCGAGCGCCGGCTAACCAACCAACCAACCAGCCACAAAATCATGTGACGCAAACAAAGGAAACGAAAAAAACTGGCTTTCAAGCTGGATATACTCGTACTATATAAGCGACGTGTGTTTACAACTGCCATCGTGAGTGGAGTACCAACTCGCAGAGTACGCACGCAGCAAGCAGACAATTTATAAAACTACTTTGAAGCAGATGTAGAAAACACCTAAAGTCACAACTAATAAAACACAACATAATAAACGGAAAACTAATTGATTTCATATTCCATCATTAAAACGTCCTGCTTGGAACGCCATCATCAATTAATATATAATATGATTATACCAAAATGACAGGAGGCTCCATCCACATTGTTTAGTGTCGGTTGGTACTCATTGTCTTGTTTTGTCTCGCTCGGATGCGTTGCCGCCACGCTGGTTGGAGTCCAGTTCCGTCTGGTACTCGGGATAGCAATTGGTTGTTATTGGGGAAGTCTCGCATAGATATATACGATATCGACGATACTCTTAAGGCCAACTAGACCTTGTTGTTCTTATAAAGTCTTTATGTGGAAGAGACGGTGATAATGATACCCAGGTGCATGGAACACACATTGGAGTAGTGCATACGGCAACGCTGTTGTCTGATGCACGACGGAATCAATTCACAATCGCCGGATGGAGCAGGACGTGACACAACAAAATTGCTCCAGTGCTCTGAGCAACAAAGAGTTTCTTCTTCTGAGTACGAAGTACAGATGTAATTTCGCAACTAGCCGAGGAGGCAAAGAGATGTAAAAACCGCACGTGGAAACTACAATGTATGCAAAATGAGAAATCATGAAGCAGATAACTGGACTGCAAGTGGTCCAGTCGAAGAACGTGCCATCATTATGTACATATAGCTCGGAGCTTCAAAGCACAGCAATGAAACAAAAGCAAATCCGACTGGTATGGAAATCTGGTAGTCATTAAAAGAAAAACAAAGAATATCTGTACGTGAAAATACACAATATTCAATGTCTGGCTTCTCTTCCGCTGCTCCTCTCAAGTTGAAAAGATTGATGTAATCAGTGCATCTGCATATGGGCACGGCTTTCCCATGTTTCCTCTCTTTTATGGCTTTTCCCGTTTCGTGGTCCTGTCTATCATCATCACGGGCTTTTAAAAAACTATGTGTGCGTGCATAAACACTGCCGCGTGTGTTTATGGCTGGGAATCTGATGTGGCTTAGTGAAATCAGTGGTCTCGGCTGCTAGCTAACATTGCCGCATGAAATTCTCACTTTCCACGCGTTTTCCTCCCCTATACCGGCCCATGAACACCCCAATCGGATATTGCTCATTAATGTGAACACAGGCTGCCAACAATGGCTAGAACCCTTGGGAGCCTGTGCAGAGAAGACACTAAACTACTGCACACTTCTTCCTCGTTTGGCCGCCTTTGCCTGCCTTTTCCCGGACATGTGTGTACAAAAGCTCACGAGCCTGAAGTTTAAGAGCACAACTGCACAGGCTGGCAAACAGATGCGGGTCACACATGCGCGCACAGCTCGTAACACACATAATTGCGAGCTGCTCTCTGGCAATCGTGGGCCCATTTAAATCCAGCTAAACTACCGAGCATCAACCACACAATGAATAACTTGGCAATATTTGATGATGAGCCTACGTCGTGTTGATGGGTCTGTAACTTGTAGCTGCAACATGCTAAGCTACTTTTCAAGTTCTGGGACAGACTCATCAGCATCAGCACATCACGACAGGCATTCAAAACGAAACTGGTTAGTGTGTACTGGGCACGAATAGGTCAAATCGAGATGCATAATCTACAAATACTAATCTACTTTTATAGTACCACAGGTAGCTTTAAAGTTTCATAAAAATCTGGGTAACGCAAAATTAAATGATAAGCTCTTAACCAAAGGCATCGACTCAAATCGCCTCACAGTATAAGCTGCATTTTGTACGCGTTACTAGGAAACCGATTCAGTCCAAAAGGCTCATGAGGCCAACACATCACAAAAGGGCTGTGGGAATAGAAAAAATGCAGATTGTAGGCAAGGCACGAAAGCTCGTTCGATCGTAGTACCACAGCTCCATGGAAGGAAAACGGTATGCCGACCTAAGGCAAATTCTGTGTGTGGACCTAAGCTAGAACTCAAGAACGAACCAAAGAAAAGCCGCTCGACGTGTTGGCCCGAGTTCGTTCAGCTTTAACTTTTGTCCGACTTGCAAGCGGCTAAAGGCTATTATAGAATCGTACGGCTGATTCTCTGGAGGTAATCGCACACTGTGTGCCATGACGCGGCCCCGAAGAGATCGCAGGCAGGCTCTCTGCATGGCTGCTCTTCAGCAGCGTGCACACACTCAATACTCCACTTCTTCGACGGACGAATAATGAGGTGGTTTTTTTCGTGCTGCCCAAGGAAAACCTACTCGACCGCAAGCCAGCGGATGGACAAAGGTTTACGGATGAAAATCGCAATGGCAAGATAAGGATGCAAACAAAGAAGGCAGACCCAAATATAAAGAAAACAAAGCCGAAACTGTAGAAGACCGTAAAATTCAAGTTAAAGCAGATTTATTACTGATAAACTTTATATCCGCTTAAATTGTAAAAAGTTGTGTGAAACTTCTATTACTCTAATGGCGAGGAAAACAATTGCAATAGTATGCATTGTTTTTCACACATTTGCCTGCGAGTTCAGCGATGCAATTGCGCTCACAATTTAATTGTGATATGCTCGAACGCAAAACAACAAACCGCGCCGGAAAACAATAGAATAAAGTGCAAGGGTCTAATAGCACTGTGGCATACACATCACTCTGCGCCTAGTCTTCTAAAGCATTGTGTATAATTACACTACAATTGACGACAACTAGACCGTGTTAGAGGTATATTTAAATATTTAGCAAACGGACGAAAGGACCACAATGAATTAAAATACACCCAATACGAGAGCATATTGCATTGAAATAAATCACAATGGCATTTGTTTAATGCTAAACTCTTTGGCAAAATGTAGTTGGCCAAGTACGAGTATGTTAGCCATGACGAGTGCACGACCCCTTTTAGAAGCGAGAAAACAAACGAACAACGACGTTAAATACTCGCATTGTGTCCTCGCACATTCGAGTGCTCGTACTCGTTACCTTCATCCGCGCTACGTGTGTGAACTGTACATGAATGTGTAATGAATGAATAAAAACGAGAAAAACGTTAGGGGTCACATACTCGCTCATAGCAGAGAGCAGCAAACAATGCTGCCTTCGCAACAATGTCACCTATGCCACTCTCGGCCCCCAATGCATAAATGTTTGCCCAAAGATTTACCAACTTGGCTGGAAATAGAAACACGGTGCAATCACGGCGTTGGTAAATGGTGATGTATTACCAATTCCAACAAACGAAGAAACGCAATCAGTTTGTTCGAAATTGTGAAACGCGTTCGTAAATGTTTGGGTTTGAATAGAATAAATAAAAAACGTTGTTTCCTCCTCGATGAATCACCGTTTTCTAAAAATTTGGGTTTACGTACTAGAAACCGTTACGTTTATAGGTAAAATTTCTATTTCACCCACAATCCAA